>JAPPVO010000455.1:0-46421 GCA_030407325.1 Camellia japonica | reverse complement strand
AAGCCAAAACACACACAAGACAAAGAGAGGGGGAGAAATAGAGATAGGATACACACAATATTCTAACCCTAGAACTCAAACCCTAAAAAAAGCTGTCTAAAAAAGTCTAACCCCTCAAAAGGGAGAGAAGGCTCCTCTTTATAGAGCTTTTAGTCTTGTAAGCTTACAAGACAAGCTTCTAAAGAGAGAGATCCCTCATACACGTGTATGGAGGGGAGCCAAGTGCATGCCAGCTGTGCCAAAATATCTGCAAAAGCAGATGCACAGTAGTCGGCCGGCCAAAGATGCAATTGATCAAAAAAAGATAGCCGGCCGGCCATCTATAGTGCCGCCGGCCAAACTTTTGGCCGGTACACAGCCGGTGACCTCAAGCCATGGCCGGTGGAGTGTGGGGATGGCCCACAAGCCATTCCCTGCCCCTCAAAGGCAAAACACAAGTGTTTGGTGCAAAACCAGACACAAAACAGTCGAGTCGAGAGATCTTGAGGCAAGGCGCGTAGCCGAGACCTCCGGGAACTCAAGACGAACACAAAAACATGGATAATCACCGAGTGTTCAAGCGGTGACGTCCAAGTCTTGAGGACGGTCAAAAATGGGGTGTCTACAGTTGCCCCTCTTTGACAGAACTCGAAAGTCATAACCATGACGGAGTGAATGTCAAAGCCCAGAGACGACCCATTTTTGACAAGGCCGAAGACTTAGACAAAGCATGCAAGACCAACAAGATATGCGCCCGAAGGCAGGGGCAAAATGCAAGACAATGCACAGAGCCGAACATAACTTATGATCATGCAAAGAAAAGCTGTAACGAAGCACATACAATGCAACAGTTCTAAGCAAGCATACACCAAACTACACTACAATGCAGAAAGGATGTAAGAGAATTATGCAATTCTCAATACGTCTCACGCGGAGGATACAATACCTGTGCGGTTCGTCTGGTTGCACCAGCCTCAAATGAACCGTACATACAATATCGTGCCTGAAAAGAAAGCAAACTTAACAGGTACAATATTGTTAGCAACATGCATGATAATGCAAAATGAAATGCAAAATGATATGTAATATATACAAAACTATGTATAATAATGCAAATGAAAATGCAATGCAATTAAAACAATGCAAATGATATGCAATGCAATTGAATCATGATCCAATCATGAGCGGTTCGAAACCACACAAATGTCAAATAGATTGATGGAAGAAACAAGTCCGTCTACCATAGAAAAGGTGCCGCAACCCTCAAAGCGCGTACACATGCAGAACTATGAGTGATGTAGACAGACACAAGAACAAGTATTGGGTGGAATGACATAAGTGGGGAAACGACCCGCTGGGGAAAGAACAATGATCCTAATGCTGGATGCAAAAATTACACTACAATGCAATATATACAGTGGATATGGCATGCAGCCAAACCAAATCTTGCCTAGGAAGGGCACGTACACATACAAGCCATGTCTATCACAGAAAAGGTGCCGCCACCCTCAAACCAAGTTCATCAAGGAATAGACGCGTACACATGCAGAACTGTGCTTCAACGTGAAAAGTATGAGCACATACCAAACCAAGCTCAACAAGGAAAGGTGTAAGCCAAAGATGGGGGTGATGCAATGAATGCATGCAAGCTACAATGCGATATTTACAATATGCAATGGGATGGATATATACGATGGATAAGGCACGCAGGCCAAGCCAAATCTTGCCTAGGAAGGGCATGCACACAAACGAAACGCGTCTAACACAGCAAAGGTGCCGCCACCCTCAAACCAAGTTCATCAAGGAATAGGCGCGTACACATGCAGAACTGTACTTCGACGTGAAAAGTATGAGCACATACCAAACCAAGCTCAACAAGGAAAGGTGCAAGCCATGGATGGAGGTGATTGATGCAGTGAATGCATGCAAGCTACAATGCGATATGCACTGGAATGGATGTTTACAGAAAAATGCATGACATATGCACTATATTACGATGAAATGCATGACATATGCAATATTTACAATGATGCATGACATATGCATTATCTACCATGAAATGCATGACATATGCACTATTTAAAATGGGATGCATGACATATGCAGTATTTACAATGATGCATGACACATGCATGTGTTTACAATGGGATGCATGACATATGCATGTTTTACAATGCGTGGCATCGCGCGGCTTTTGAAATGCATGACAATGCAAATGAACCGTGCACACCAATGCACCGAAGGTCTTGCACCTTCCAAGGATTTAAGGTCTCCTAGACCAGCTGTTGGGGAATGCATAACAATGCAAATGAACTTAGAATACGTGACAACGTGTGACTTTGAAATGCATGAATTTTCTAATGCGCGACGACGCGCGGCTTGAAATGCATGACAATGCATGAATTTTCTAATGCGCGACGACGCGCGGCTTGAAATGCATGACAATGCATGTGAGTTTGAAATGCATGACAATGCAACCGAGCGGTTTTAAAGTCTCGTCAGACTAAGCGGGTTTAAGGTCTCGCCAGACCGTAAAGTACACAGGACGGTGTGATGCGCAAAATAGCGCGATTGAATGCATGCAAAATGCAATGAGAGGCGCAAAACGGCGCGATGCGTTAAACAACGCGAGTGCACAAGGTAGTGCGATGCGCTAGACAGCGCGATGGAATGCATGCCAAATGCAATGGGGCAACTTTCGGGTTTTGTAAGAGACAAAAGGATACGGGAAGGATACACCTTGCACAAATTCGAGTGCCGCGCACAGAAGACACGGTCCGAGGTCAAAACGGAGGCCGGTCGAGCTTCGGAAATGCCATTTCTTGCCCTATCTTGAACAATAAAGGTGCCAAACCACAGATATGACCCAAACAAGGTTGTAGGAGGTTCATCGGTTGGAAGAGAGAGCCACCGGCCACCAAAAAACATCACCGGCCAAACATTTGGCCGGCCGGCCAAAAATGTAGCCGACCGGCCAAAAATGCCTGGTTCGGGGCAGTTTTGACTTTTCGCCTTGGGTCTTTTAAAATAGGGTTTCAAACCCTATTTTCCTTATTTCCCTTGGCCGAAAATCCATTCCCTCTCTCTCTAGGGCACTTTCCTCTCTTCATTTCTCCGTTTTCTCGCGTTTTACGCCCGTTCCATCGTTTGATTCGCGAAGTTTATCGCGTTTCGAACATTTTCATCCGATCGAAACTTCGTTTCGGCACTTCCTTTTCGATTTCCGCTTCTTGGGGTTTGTTTCCCCCAAGTTTCCCTTGATTTTCCCACATTTCCCATACTCCGGCTTTTCCGACCATTTCCCACCCTCCCGGGGTTGACTTTTTGTTGACCCTTCGCATTCTAGCTTTGTTTTCCTTTTCCGACCCTTTTTCTCGACACATTTGACATGGCCGACGATATTCCACAGGGCGGGACTCCCCCGGATCACGAGATGGATCCCGGGGTCGAGCTTCTCCCCCTGAGCGTCCGTCCATTTGACCCGGCGACTTACCGGCCGGCGATTCATGTGCTGCCTCCCGATGGACTTCGCCAGTTTCGGAGCTTCGATAGGGCGATGCCTCCAGAGCTTCTTTTGCGTGAGCCTGCATCTCACCTGTCCTTCGGCGCTTCCGAGGTAACATTCCTTCCTCTGTTTTATTTTCCGCAATGTAGAATATAAAACTGCCATAGCTGATTATATTCTTTAACTGCTTAACTCAGATACATTGATGTACTGTACATCGTAGTTGATCGCAACCAAACTTACAACTGATATTGTTTGAAACCGGCACGTGCGCACACACTACACTGATCCTGAATCACTCAAACACACTGACATAGTACACACTGCACATACTGTAGTTTATTACAATCACACATGCTATGTCTGCACTGAACCACTCAAACACGCTGACATATCACACGTTGTAGTCCACTGTAAGCACACCGGCACACGGTATCTGTTTGAATCTGAAAATACACACTCATGCCATATTTATCTGAATTCTGAATGCCTTTCAAAATTAGTATATTTAGTATTGCTTCGCAATTATTTGCTTGAAAACAGGGAGATTCCCATACCGTCTGAGGGTATGGGAACATCGCCGCCCGAGACTGGTATGCTGAGCTACCCGACGCGGTCCGCCACATCGTGGATCAGGCCGGTTTTGGTGCATTCTGTAGAGGACTGTCCAGACTTACTACGAGCAGGCCTCTCCTCGCTGCTCTAGCGGAGAGGTGGTGGGACACCACCGACTCTTTTCATCTTTCTGCGACGGGAGACATGACGATGACTCCCTACGATTTCTCGATGCTCACAGGCATCAGGGTAGGGGGTGATCCGATCCCCTTTGACACTGATATGGACGAATGGACTGCGGCTTAGATCTATCTACTCGGTGAGGCGCCACCTCTCGCGCGTCCAGGCTTCGTCCGTTATTCCTAGTTCGAGGTCCAGTTCAGGGTCCATCCAGCTTTGATCGAGGGGGCTCCGATGACTCAGGAGGCGGTGGAGCGGTACGCCCGCGGCTTTCTGATGTTCCTGCTGGGGACCACATTTTTGCCGACCGGGCGAATACCGTGCCCCTTTGCTTGCTCAGCGCCTTAGTGGATGTCACTCAGATCTTGCACTACGACTGGGGTGGCGCCGCTCTGGCTACGCTTTACGGATATATGAGCTCGGCTTCCCGCGGCAGCGGACAGTTGCTCGGGGGCTACTGGCGCGCTTGGGAGGTACGTTTCTTTTTCTGCTTTACATTCTTGCTTTCTATTATCTGTACTCTGTACACTGCACACACTGTAGTCCGCTTCACGCTGACTGTATACTGTACGCACGGCACACACTTATACTCTGCTTTACACTGACTGTACACTGCTCACACTGTACACTCTGCACAATACACTATCTGCACAATATACTGCACAACACACGGCTCTGTTATTTCTGCTTTATTCTGTATTCTGCTTTGTCTGATAGGCATACTGGTATTTGCTCTGCAGTTGTGGGTCTACGCCTACTTTCCCAGACTAGCCCCAGTGCCAGACACGGAGACCCCTCTCGTCGTCCCATTCTCGCGGCGTTTCGACGGGAGGTGTTTGCGGAGGCCTCGGGAGACGTTTAGCTTCTTCGCCGCTACTTTGACACCATCACTCCCGCAGAGGTACGTTCAACTTTACAGTTTATTTAAGCTTCGCTTTTCACTGTATGTTTTCGATAATAGTAGATAACAAACTGTATTTCATTTTCAGATCACCTGGCAGCCTTGGGCTCCATTGCCAGTGACGATTCGAGACCGATTTGCCGGTGCTGAGGAGAACTCGCGTTTTTGAATTCTGTTGGAGGGCCCGGTCTGTCGGGCTTGGTACCTGGGCGAGCGTTTCCTACGCCAGACCCTAGGGTTACCAGAGCAGATAGTCCCGGTTCACCCTCCGGAGGACATGAGGGAGACCGAGAGATTCACTGCCGAACAGATGGCCGAGTATACGATTGGCTGGGAGGCGATCCGCTTCAGAGGCATCGGCGACTACAGAGAGTACGTGCAGACGTACATCATGCGGCCTCTGAGCGGTGGCCGTCGAGCTGAGGGAGAGAGGCCCGTGGCGCCCGTAGCTAGAGCAGGAGCGGGAGCTGGAGCAGGAGCATCGAGGAGGGCCCGGGTTCGTGGCAGGGGTGGAGCTCAGAGAGGGGGGGGCTGGTTGGCCTGCACTGCCCACCTCGCTGACATACAGAGGGCAGGGTGGGGCGACCTACCAGATCCCCTTTGCTCCTCCTCCGGCTGATCACGAGTTGGTCGGTGTCCCCGACTTGCCTCCGGTATGTATTATTACATTTCGCATCTTGCATTGTCATTTCATTTCATTTCATTTCTTTGATACTCAGAATACTGATGCATCTAATACTTTTGCAGGCTTCCTCGAGTACACCCGGCAGTCCCTGGAGTTGAATGCCTCCATGATGGGGATGTTGCAGCGGACTTTCGACCTCCTGGCCCTCTACAGTATTCCGGTATGTTCTTCTGACCACGGTCTCAAACCATACATAAACTGCTTCACATAATCCGATGCACATCACAACACTTGACATACTGATCTCACAGCATTCATACACTGTACTCATACATTGCATTCTGCACTGATAAACTGCTCACGGCATTCACACACTGTACTCATACACTGCATTCTGCACTGATAAACTGTTCACGGCATTCACACACTGTACTCATACACTGCATTCCGCACTGATAAACTGTTCACGGCATTCACACACTGTACTCATACACTGCATTCTGCACTGATAAACTGTTCACGGCGTACTGATGCATTTGCCTTTTGTACTTTTCAGCCTCCCTTCCAGATTCCCACCGTAGGAGGTGTCCCAGCCAGGCCTTCTGTCCCTGCCGGAGGAGATGGAGAGGGCAGAGTATTCCCCGCACCAAGGCGGGGCGCACTCACGTCGGGAGTAGCTCGTGGGCTCCAGTCCCTGATGATGATGAGGAGGAGTCCGAGGCGAAGGCAGAGTCGGAGTCATCTGAGGAGGAGACCGGAGGTTGCACTGACTCGGGCTCTGATGATGATGCTGATGACGATGCTCCTGGACCTTCGTCCAGGAAGAGGACGAGGACGGACCCCTAGGCCTGAGGCTACTTGACCCAGATTTTTGCTGTTTTTCTTCTTTTTTGTACTTTTTCCTTTTTGTTGGTAGCTAGGATACTTTGCACTGCCGCAGGCAGATTTTTTGTTTCCAAAACTTATGTACTTGAAAAGATGATGAAATGAAACGAACTTTTATCTGAAAAAGTGTTACATTTTTGTATATCTTTACATTTCATTGCTTCGCATTGCATTGCATCATGTTACACCTCAATGTAAATGAAAATCGATTTGTTGTCTGAAAATTAAACATTTGCATTGTAATAATCAGATAACTAACCAGTCAACAGTAAAACAACCCAAGCAACCCACTGCCTGATTCTGAGCACGCAGCCCTTACTCTACTGGGGACTAATCTGCACGCAGCCCATAACACAGCCTTCGGTTCATTCTGCACACGGCAAATTCTGAACAAACAGTCCAATCTAACAAGACGGAATACAAAGGCGAAATCGGCTGAGACTGAAACACACTCAGATACCCAAATTTTCCCTTTCTTCTTTTGGTTCGCCTAAATGTAGAGAACGGCACAGCACTCTGAGCATAAACGATTTTTGAAATTGAAAAAGGGTTTTTCAACCGGGGTATCGAGCCTACAACTGAACACAGCGGAAAAAGACTCAAACAAAAGGCACACGACCTAATCACAACGAGACACACTCGGAAAAGACTCAAAACAAAAGTTGAGGCGAACAAAACGAAGACACGACACACGGACATGTTTACAAAACGAGAGGCCTCAAATCTCGTGGAGCCAGTTCTTCCGGGTATGTTTCCACCCTTTCTTATTTGTGACTCTCACATCACTCGGCCCTCAAGCTCGGTTTTTCTCTCAAAACCCTTTTCCTCACTTTTCTCTCGACTTACACCTCTCTATTCTTTATTCTCTCATTTTTTATCCCTCCCCTGGGTGGTTGATGGATGAATAGGAAGTTGTGGGTTCACGCCCAACACTGTTAGCTCGCGGCTATTCCTTCCAGTGACGTCTAGTCGATGTTTCAGACAAGAAATGGTGTATCTTGATCTGTCCCAATTTGTGCTTCGCACTTGGTTCAATACCTCGTTGCTCGGAGGTTTTTGAGGGCTTTCAGCCCTTTACAGATAGCTTTGGTTGTGCCTTCTTTCTGGCGAATAGGGTGCCCTTCTGGCAGGTATGTTGATGACGGGGGAAAGACAGAACACCTGACTCGACTGTGCCCCTAGTTCATCATTTTGACCATTTTTTGTTTTGGTTTTCTACGAAAACAGTTTTGACCAAAATGAGAGTTAGATTAACATGCTTGTTCGATTTTGATTTGAAAATCATGCAAGTCAGGCTATAAGCACTGAAAATTTTCCTTTTGGGTCCCAGAAATGGTCCAGTTTTGGAAAATGAAATAATTTTCGAGAAAATTAGTCAACCTTAGTAAAAATTTCTCAAAAACTATTTTTGCAAGCGGCCAATGCTCAACGAGCACGGAACTTACCCTCGAGATGCACAACCTCGGATCGGAGGCAATGGAAAATTGCCCCTTGCTTGAAAGGGCTGCATGGCAACGGAAAGTTGCCCCTGGTTTGAACGGCGACTCATGGCAACTTTTGGCAACGGAAAGTTGCCCCTTGTTTGGATAATGCCGCAGCACTTGGTAAACAGTCTTCGCCAGTGATGATTGCAAACGAACTCTCGGATGCAGAGAAGACGGAGATGGTCCGGACCAATATATGGACACAGTCACTGTGACAGCGTGGGAGGCTGGACTTCAGGATGAAGTTGACTGCATGATCCCGGTTGTCACAACCGAACTATCGGATTCAGAGGAGGCAAAGGTGATCAAAACCATCGCATGGACTGAGACGCTATGAAAGCGTTGGGGGCTGGACTTCAGGATGAAGTTGCCTACGTATCCCAAACATGGGAATCAAGCCTTACGTAGTTCCGGCTAAGGTACACTCGGGTATTTTAACCTTCACTTTTTAGGCTCTAACTTTTGCCAAGGTGCCCGATGCGGGTTTTCGACCTTGCGAGCTTCTTTTTCTTCTTTTCTCTTTTCTCTTTTTTTTTTGCACGTATTTTTTTTTTGTATGTTTCTCTTTTTTTCTTTTCTTTGTAAATACTTTTCTTACTCTAACTTTTGCCTGGGTCGCCCTTCCGAGTTTTCGGCCCAGCGAGCCTCTCAAAGGGTAAAAGTGTAACAAGTCCATGCCAAATGGTTTTGAGATTGAAGCCCTCTGTATCCAGGAGGGTGACTGTTGTATTGATTTGCAGAAGGATCCATCACGGTTGCTTCACGAGCTTCTTGCGGTGAGATCCGACCTTCTTGATCTGATTTTGGTGCCTCTTGCTCGAGGGCTGCTTCAAACTTGGCCACACGGGCCTCACATGACGGTTGATCGTTGAACAGTTCGGATTGTGGTCTAGGCTTGAAAATAGATAGATTGAATCTTGAGGCTGAGAGCGATCCTAGGCTGCACAATCTCGAGAGCGATTCCACACAGGTCTTCACAGGGCCGTGCAAAACATTTTGTTTCTGAAATTTTTTACGAAAGCGACACATCACTCGCGCTGAAGATAGTGTGGAACTAGTCTGGATCAAGCCAGGGTCCTTCTCAGTACTCACGCTAACAAGCATGATTTCATTCATTAAAGGCTTAGCACACCTATCTTTCTCTCAATTTGATCAAAGTTTTGTAAAACCCGAGGAATTCCTTCATCTTCGTTTTTATCACCACAGTGCTAAAAAAGGTTTTGGGCACAAGGAACTGTGGAATGTACAGAAGGAACTGTTCTGGCATGACGGGGCCTGTCCCGGTTTTCTGATTGGCTGGTACTGCCTTCAGTCGGAGTGAGGAAAACATCATCCACAGTCTTGGTCAGGACTGTGAATACCTGTTGCTTACTCATTCCCCCAGCTTTGAAAGCCTCGACTGCCACAGCATTTGTTCAATGGGATCGGTATCTACATTCATTTTGTCTTTACCTCTGGCCTCAGCCTGATCGAGGGTTTGGGTTGATGTTGACACGTCATTGTTATAGTTGGAGGCCATCTCCGGTTGGCTAAGCTCGATCACAATCCGTCCCAGCAATGGGGGCTCTAGGGGTACAAAATGCCCGGCATATGGTGCAGCTGGTGGCGAAGTTGACATTCCGTAGGCGAGATCCGCCACGGACCTCTGGAGGTCACCTATCATCCCCATCAACTCGAATGTGGTGGGCTCACGAGCCTGATACAACTGCGGGGTCCAAACCGGGTGCGCAGCAGGCGACCTGGATGGATGCGGCACATCGACATTGGTCTCACTTTGCAGAGTGATTCCTTGATCTAATGCGGCCGTCATAACCACAATCTCTTCTGAATTCTGCGTCATCATAGGTCTTGCCTCAGCAAGGGGGAACACTGGCTATTCTGGATCGACTCTCTGAACTGAAAGGAAAAACAAGCAGCATTTCAGCCCAAACGGATCAAACATAGGTGTAGCCAAACAGCTGTACTCTATCGCTGATCACTGTCCCCCAAAATCACTGCCCCAAAACACTGAATCGGATACCCACGGATATAACTGATTCTCACAAATACTGATACTGGTGCCTTCAGGCCTGATACTCAAACTTGCAGACTGATGTGCGCGTTCCCTGTTGAGATACACTCCAAAAGCACATAGCAAGTAAAAGAGAGCCAAAACACCCCTATGTTGGGGTAGGGTTTCCCTGCCCTATTTCGTTAGGAGCTAGGGTTTCACTACGCACGCAGCGGTTTCAAACAACCTAACATCGGGTAAGCAACCTGTCCTAGTTTGGAATGGTCACTACGGATTCCGAATATGCACTAGGTCGAATGGTCGAAAAGGGTGCCCCAGTAAAACCGGGGTTTGTGTTTCCATACTGTCAGAGCCCACAACCGGTCAGCCTTATGGTCATGTCTTGACAAGACAAGCCTCCGGCAAACCGTTCAGGAATGGCAGATGGCAAACACGGTGTCCTAGGCGCATCAACGCACATGCAATGCAAAGAGACACATAAGTGAAATCAAAACAGGATATCACGAGTTCGAGTCAAGCTCTCTAAATTCCCAGCAGAGTCGCCAGAAACTGTAATAAGCCCGCGAGGGGACCTCACTCAGGGTTACAGCTCGGACTCAATTTCGTCACGGTTCTTAATCTTGCGAAGAGTCCAAATCCGGCAAATCGTTTTAAGAAAAACAGATTTTTAAAGAAGTGCCAAACATGGACTGCTTCGCCAGATACAGAGTCGCCACCTAAATATTTTTTACGGGGGAATTTAGGAAACCCTGACTCGGTGCCAAAGGCCACGTGTCCGTCATCACCAAAGTTGCCTCGGCTCGGGAGCTTGGGTACGATTGGGGAAGGTCAGCTATGAGCACCCCCTCTCGCCCGATCCGAAGATCGGCCTCTACTAACCGTGATATCTTGTTTTGAAACATTATATGCTCTTATTTCGGTTATTAGCCTAGAATTACTATGTTATGCGCACAACAAAACAAATATAGACCAAATCGCCTAAATTGGAACAAAACATTGCATGCTTGTTTTGAAGATGGTTTGCTACTCGTAAGTAGGCTAAAATGCAGGTTTTGCCACCCTCGAGTGGGCTTTAGAAAAGATGGTTTTTCCACTATCTGGTGGGCTTAAAACTCACAACTTTAATGCATTGTTCCAATTTAAACAACTCAACCTCCACCCACAGGCATTCAAGCAGTTATATCACATAAGCAGCTAACCTCATGGTAATCATGCTATTATGGCAACATTCACACGCATGCGGTATGCTAAAGCATAAAAGCTTACCTAGTACTCCGAGCCAAAACAGAAACTAGTTAGTAATCACATGCATGATCCTAGCTCATTTTAAGATGGCTAATGCAACGCATACGGAATGTCACTAGAGTAGGCTCGGCTAGTCTATAAATGACATGTGAAAATGCACAAGTCGCATGTATTCAAGTTAGATTTGAAATACTTATGCAGTTAGCATGATGCGCCAAGCCTGGTACATGCAATATTGATGAATGATGCACGCATGCACAGCATAAGGTATGCTAAAGTAAATATGCCCTAATACTAACCATCAAAAGCAGGTAAGTAAAAGGGAGAAAGAAGTGGGGGTTGGAAGACATGCACACACACACCCACACTTATTACAAATTTGCCCTCACTCGGAGGGTCCGAATAAATATTACAATTTAACTAACCAACTAGCTGTAGACGTCCCCGAACGCCCCGGGAGGGTTAAGTCCCGTTCCGTTCATATTGGGGTCACTACAGTTCAAGGACTCAAATGTTCACGGTTCTTAATCTTGAATCAAAGAGTCCAAATCCGGCAAATCTATTTTGAAAATAGATTTTTTGAAAAGAAGTGCCAAACATGGACTGCTTTGCCAGATACAGAGTCGCCACCTAAATATTTTATTTTTGGGAAATTTAGGAAACCCTGACTCGGTGCCAAAGGCCACGTGTCCGTCATCACCAAAGTTGCCTCGGCTCGGGAACTTGGGTACGATTGGGGAAGGTCACTTCGTGAGCACCCCCGCTCGCCCGGTCAAAGACCGGCCTCTACTAACCATGATATCTGATTTTGAAAACATTGTGTGCTCTTATTCCGGTTATTAGCCTAGGTTACTATGTGATGCTCGCAGCAAACAAGTATAGACTGAGTCGCCTGAATTGGAACAAAACACTTCATGTTTGTTTGTTTGAAAAATGGTTTGATGGTGCTACCCGCAGGTAGGCTAAGACGTGGATTTGCCACCCTCAGGTGGGCTTAGAAAACAATGGTTTTGCCACTATCTAGTGGGCTTAAAACAAACAATCAATGCATTGTCCCAATTCAAATAACCCAACCTTCACCCACAGGCATTCAGGCAGTTATATCACATAAGCAAATAGCCTCATGGCAAGCATGCTATCATGGCAGTCACTCACACGCATGCAAGGATGCTAAAGTATAAAACTCACCGAGTACTCCAAGCCAAAACAGAAGCTCATTAGAAATCATGCATGATCCTAAATATACAGAAATGCCTAATGCAACACATGCAAAGATGCAACTATAGCAGGCTCGGCTATTCTAAACATGGCATATGGAATGCTACAACTAACACGTATTCAATTTGGAATTGAAATACAAATGCAGTTTGTATGATGCGCCGAGCCCGGTGCGTGCAAAACAGATGAATGATGCAAACATGCTGTCATACTGTATGCTAATTGAAATATGCCCTAATCTAACCATCATAAGCAGGTA
Source organism: Camellia japonica (assembly GCA_030407325.1). Taxonomy (NCBI): domain Eukaryota; kingdom Viridiplantae; phylum Streptophyta; class Magnoliopsida; order Ericales; family Theaceae; genus Camellia; species Camellia japonica. The sequence continues at coordinate 33,574 of JAPPVO010000455.1, read as the reverse complement.
AATAAAAGGGAAAAAGACGTGGGGTTGGGAGACATACATCACACTCACCCACACTTATTACAATTATGCCCTCCCACAGAGGGTCCAAATAAATATACAGTCCCGAATGAAAAAATAGTACAGTCCAAATAATACAGTCCAAATAATGTACAAATTCCTAATTAATTAACAAATTAACTAAGAAAGCTGTAAAACTGGCATGCAAGCCAGGGACTGCCTTGATTCCGCTCCGGGTGATGAATGATGCATGTCTGGGTTGCCTTCGCGTGGAAATCCACTGCGATGCCCCAATTAGCCTCTGTTTCACAATGGTTTTTTGGAAAGCGCGCCAAGCCTCGAAAGACTGTTGATTCTTGATTTTGCTGCAGCAGAGAGCAGGAAAGGGGCATAGCAATGTATTTTCACATATGTATGCATGCCTCGATCCTCGTGCCACCAATCAAGCATCTCGATGCATGATGGCCGAGGAACCGAATTGCACAACTCAATATAGAATGAATGCATATGAATACTATAAGAAAACCTAACTCCATCATGGATAATCCGGAGTGTCGGTGACTCGGGAATTGAGACACGTTTCGTCACACGGAGTGCGGAACGTACCTCGTTTCCCGTGCCCGGGGTAACTCCTATCCCGAACACAATGCAATATGCATGATATGCGTGAAATGCAACAAAGATACAATCCTAAGATACACAATGTTATGGAATGGCATACACGCTACATGAGGTGATACACAACCGAGCATACACAATGCTATGAATGAAATGGCATATGCAATGCAATAATGGGCTTACACCAACATGAGAGAGCCTCAGCCACACTCACATAGGAGGCCATAATGAAAACAGGACAACTCGAAATGCGTGCACGCGTGCACGCAAACCGAGGACCGACCCTCAGGCACCGAAATGCCACTCTAATGAGACATGGCAAAGACATGGAATATGGTATGCAAACATGAAAAAATCAGTGGCAAAATGAGGGGGGAAAACAGCCCCGAAACAAGGCGAAATGACACCCGATGCATGGAATCTCTCCCGAAATGCAAAACTAGGCATGCGGAATGGCCTACAGCTATACTAAACATGCATAATTTGAATACAAAGTGTAAAAGCAGAAGCAAGGAAGCCCCAAAGCTAGCATTTTTACAGTATAAAGCATGGCCAAACAGCAAGCACAAGTAGGGCTAAAATAGCATACAAAAATGGCTCCGCAAGGGAGGCAATGAGGCAAGTGGTAGATGCAATGCCCAAACAGAAAAAGACCCTTCTAAAACACTGAATATGGACCAAAAATATGATGTTTTTCAGTGGATTACAAGCCCCAAATCAGTATATAAACATGCTCAAAATGCAATGCAAGATTAAGGCCACAAGAAGGCTATAACATGAAGTACACGAAATATTCATCAAATAGCCAAAGACCCTTAATAAAACATGACAAGGGGGTCAAAATATGGCCACTTTCAGTTCTGATCATGGCCGAAAACAGAAGCTAAAATGAGCTAACAAAGCATGCAAAAATGGGGGCCAAAGAGGGGTATAATGGTAAGTGCTACTTGGAGGCCCCCAACAGTGTTGAGCCCTTCTACAATGTTGTATAGGGGCTCAAAATAAGCCAACTTACAGTTTATATCATGCTCAAAAATAGATCACACATAGGCTAGAAAAATCATGCAAGATAATGGCATACAAGAGGGTATTGAAGCAAGTGCACAATGGGGGGCTCAAAGAGGGTTGAGCCCTTAAACAAACATGAAGAATGGCTCAAACAAATCCTCCTTTAAGTTAGGGTCGGAGCCCAAAACAGCAAGAAAATAGGCTAAGAAATTGTTGCAAAAATGAGCTAGAAAAGGGGGAAAATGAACTTACCCTTGAAGTCCAAACTTTTGCTTCCTTTTGGCTTGAGAAATGAGGCCTCCTAGCTGCTAGAAAGATTCCCAAGTTTCTGGAAATGGAGTGGTGGTGGTGGTGCTTGGTGGTGATGAAGAAATGAGGTTGGAACTTGAAGGAAATGAGAGAAAATGGAGGGAGATCTCTATGTATGAGCCTTAAGCAATTTTTCCAACCCTTTCTTTTGAGCTGGGAGGCCAGCTATATGGACAAGAATGGGGCCAAAATGGAGGGAAAAAAGTGGAGGGAAATGGCATCAATTTTCCCTCCAAAAAAAGTTCCCTCCGGATGCAGTTTTTGGAGGGAAAACAATGCATAGCTGTAATGTACTCCTTGTAAGGAAGCTGGCCGGCCAGGTATCAAAGTTGAAGGTGGCCGGCCGGCCACCCCCTATGGCCGGCCGGCCAAGGGTCAAAAGGGCCAAGTTGATTTTCTGGCCGGCCACCACATATTGGTGGCCTCCCATCCCCCCTCAACACAACCCTGTTGTTCAAAATTGGAAACTGTAAAACATGAGAGAGAATAGGCCATTTTTAGGAGGGGTTCAAAAAGGTCAGGTGGAATTACTGGCCGGCCATATAATATTTGTGGCCTCCCAAGTGTGTACAACACGAATATGTGGTTTGGGGTTGAAGAAAATGGCCCTAGGGTGGTCAACATTGGCTCGGAAGTGAGAAAAACGGGCGTCGGAGGGCGCCGGAGGAATATAACTGGTTGCTGAGACAATTGTTGGCCTCCCACCCTTTAGTGACCTTCCTGGTGATAAAACAGAGGTACCTGCCAAAATTGAACGAAAACCGATGTAAAACAAATGCTCGGGGGCCAAAACGCGCAGTTCGGGGCCCCAAAAACTGACTGTTAAGCACTGAAAGTGGCATTCGACCACGAAGTGGGTCTCTTAGACCTCAGTGTCCCTCAAAAGGGAGTAAATAAGATGCATGCCAAAAATCGGAGCAATCGGAGATAGTTAGGCGGTCCCGAACCGAGGCACACGGCCTGACGGGTCCGAAAACCGGGAACCGGGCTCCGAAATGGGCAAAATGGCCTACAGCCACAAAATGTAGCCCACGGCCACTGAGAGATGGTCTACGGGACCTCTCCCTCCCCTCAGGAAAAGAAACAGAGAAAATCGAGTCTGGTTCGCAAACCGAGGCAAGGTACAGAAGAGGGTTCGGAAGTCCAGAAGCAGGGCTCACGGCTGCGACTCTGAGACTTCTGAACGAGCACAGTATGCAACATCACCAAGCGCTCAATTGGTGACGTCTGAGTCTTAAGGTCGGTCAAAAATGGGGTGTCTACAGTTGCCCCTCTTTGACAGAACTCGGAAGTCACAAGTGGCGGGAGTGAATGTCAAAGCCCAGAGACGACCCATTTTTGACAAGGCCGAAGACTTAGACAATCATACAAGATGAACAGAGATATGCCCGCAGGCGGGGGGGGGCAAGATGCGGAATGATATGCAGGAAGATTTTGATAATTGGACTTACACGCTACGCGAAGCCGGTTTTGAAAATTGGACTTATACGCTACACGAAGCCAGTTTGAAAATTGGACTTATACGCTACGCGAAGCCAGTTATCACTCATGATCATGCAAAGAGAGCTGTAATGAAGCAAATATGCAAAATAAATGCAACATTTTAAGCGAATGCTAGGCAAGCAAGTAAACTCGAACCAAACTATACCTCATGCAGAAAGGATGTAAGAAAAGCATGGAATCTTCACGAACATGTACGATAGATACACAAAGTGAAGCGAGTGTGATGGATACACTATATGAAGGAAAGTGTGATGGATACACTAGGTGAGTGTGTGATAGATACACAAAGCGAGCGTGTGATAGATATACAAAGTAGACATAGTGTGATAGATACAAAGCGAGTGTGTGTGATTGATACACAAAGTAGACCTAGTGTGATAGATACAAAGCGAGTGTGTGTGATTGATACACAAAGTAGGCATAGTGTGATAGATACAAAGCGAGTGTGTATGATTGATACACAAAGTAGACATAGTGTGATAGATACAAAGCGAGTGTGTGTGATTGATACACAAAGTAGGCATAGTGTGATAGATACAAAGCGAGTGTGGTAGATACACTATATGAACAAAGTATGATTAATACACTAAATGAAGGAAGTGAGTAAAGTGTGATGGATACACAAAAGGCAAACACAAAGTGTGATAGACGCACAATAGGTGAACACGAAGTGTGATCGATGCACTAAGTGAACAAGTGTGATGGATACACTAAAGGTGAACACGAAGTGTGATAGACGCACAATAGGTGAACACGAAGTGTGATCGATGCACTAAGTGAACAAGTGTGATGGATACACTAAAGGTCAACACGAAGTGTGATAGATGCATTTAGTGAATAAGTATGATTGATATACTAAAGGTGAACACGAAGTGTGATAGATGCACTTAGTGAACAAGTATGATAGATATACTGAAAGCGAACACTTAGTGTGATAGATGCACTATGTGAACAGAGTGTGATGGATACACAAAAGGTAAACACGAAGTGTGATAGATGCACTTAGTGAACAAGTATGATTGATATACTGAAGGTGAACACGAAGTGTGATAGATGCACTTAGTGAACAAGTATGATTGATATACTGAAGGTGAACACGAAGTGTGATAGATGCACTTAGTGAACAAGTATGATTGATATACTGAAGGTGAACACGAAGTGTGATAGATGCACTTAGTGAACAAGTATGATGGATATACTGAAGGTGAACACGAAGTGTGATAGATGCACTTAGTAAACAAGTATGATGGATATACTAAAAGCGAACACTTAGTGTGATAGATGCACTATGTGAACAGAGTGTGATGGAGACACTAAAGGTAAACACGAAGTGTGATAGATGCACTTAGTGAACAAGTATGATTGATATACTGAAGGTGAACACGAAGTGTGATAGATGCACTTAGTGAACAAGTATTATTGATATACTGAAGGTGAACACGAAGTGTGATAGATGCACTTAGTGAACAAGTATGATTGATATACTGAAGGTGAACACGAAGTGTGATAAATGCACTTAGTGAACAAGTATGATGGATATACTAAAGGTGATGATGTGAATATGTGCATGATAGATACACAAAATGAGGATGTGTGTGATAGATACACAAAATGAATGAAGTGTGATTGATACACTAATAAATGATCTCAAACGGAACTCCTTTGAATGAACCGTACATACAATATCGTGCATGACTGAGAAAGAGACTTGATAGGTACAATGCATTATAATACATGATGCTTAAGGAAAGCAATAAATGGACAAAGCGGCGCTTTAGAAAGCACCTCATGAGGTGAGTGGCGGTGAACCGCTCTTCTCCGACGGGGATCTCCCCTCGTGCTCTTCGAACACTTTACCTTTAACTCGTAGTACAAAGGCTCTGAAATACTGACAAGTAACAACATCTGTATGTAGGAGCCACGGCTGCTGCTTGTCTTCTTGATCATATTCACAACTTTCCCTATTCTCCAACAGGGTGACAGACTAGGTTGGTTCAGTATCCAGAATTGAGGTGCATACACGCTATCTCAACCTATGGGGCTTCCATACAGATTTCAAGCCGAGGACACGCCCCTGGGTATTTAAACCAGACTTTAGTCCCGGAAATCCCGAACCTTTACGTTCTAGGCATCAGCCATTCGAACTCTAGTTTCCACCGTCGCAGTTGGTCTCCTAGGAACTCATTGCAAACACGGCCAAGATGTCCCTGGCACGAAACGGTACTTGAGGAGAGCACTTCTGATCGCCATTCTGGCTTGAGGCAGACTTGATCTTGAGCTTGAGGTAGAGGCACACTCATACTTCGGAGCATTGACAAGACCTGACAAGGTGTATACGGAATGCGATCTCGGAGCTTACTGAAGTTGAAACAAACTCAGATGCCCGACATTTTCCTTTTTTGCTTTTGCTTTGCAGTCTGGAACCATTATAGCTTTAGATAGGTCCTGGTTCCACTGTTCTCACATGACCTGGGCTGAACCCTGCGATTTTATGAAAGAATAAATTCTGTTTTGCACAAATGTGGAGAACGGCACGGCACTCGGAGCACAAAACGATTTTATTTTTGAAATTGAGAGATGAGTTTTCGACCAGGTATTGAGCCTACGACTGAACATAGCAAAACGACTCAACAAGGAAATAAAAGCCACACAACCTAGACACATCGAGTAACACTCGAAACGACTCAAAACAAGAATCGAGATAAAACAAAAAGACACGACACTCAGACGTGCACAGGGAGCCTGTTTCACCAGGTAGTGTTTCCCACCCTTCCTTATTTGTAATTCTCACATCACTCGGCCCTCAGGCTCTGTTTTTCTGAAAAAGCCCTTTTCTCACTTTTTCTCTCATCGCACATCTCTCTATTCTTCAATCTCTCATTTTTCATCCCTCCCATGGGTGGTTGATAGATAAACAGCAAGTTGTGGGCTCGTGCCCCTAGCATTCTGCTAGATTCTTCTTCTTCTGCACGCAGCTAGTGAGTTTCTCCCACAGTGGGGCTGTGCTACAACTGGGTGTGTAGCAAATCTGTAGCTGACATCGATTGATGATGCTCTGCTTGGAGTTCGGACGTGATCAGATCTGTCCAGATGAGGGAGTGGAATCTCTGGTCTCATTCCAGTTCGTGCTTCGCACTTGGCTTGATACCTCGTTGCTCGGAGGATGTGAGAGCTTTCAGCCTTTTGTTGTGCCCTTCAGTTGTGCCTTTTCTGGCAGGTAGAGTGCCTTTCTTGGCAAGTATTTTGACAAAGGGGAAAAGACAGAACTCCTGACTCGACTGCGCCCCTAGTTCATCATTTTGACCATTTTTGTTTTTTGTTTTTTTTTTTGCTTTCTACTAAAACAATTTTGACCCACATGAGAGTTAGATTAACATGCTTGTTCAATTTTTGATCTGAAATCATGCAAGTCAGGCTATGAGCACTGAAAATTTTCCTTTTTGGGTCCAAGAAATGGTCCAGTTTTTGGAAAAGATGGAACAATTTTCGAGAAAATTAGTCAACCTCAGTAAAAATTCTCAAAAACTATTTTTGCAAACGGCCATTTGCTCAACGATCATGAAACCTACTCTTGAGATGCACAACCTCGGATCCAAAGGAAAACTGCCCCGTGCTTGAAGAGAGCTGCACGGCAACGGAAAGTTGCCCCTTGTTTGAACGGCACCGCGGCGCATTGAATGGCAACGAAAAGTTGCCCCTTGTGTGGATGGCACCGCAGCGCACTGAATGGCAACGGAAAGTTGCCCCTTGTTTGGATAGCACCGCGGCGCATTGTAGTCAGTCCTCAGAGTGATGAACACAACCAAATTCTTGGATTCAGAGAAAGCAAAGATGATCAAAACCATTGCATGGACACAGTCGAATTTTGAAGTGTTTTACGGCTGGACTTCAGAATGAAGTTGCCTACGTATCCCAAAGATGGGAATCAAGCCTTACGTAGTTCGGGGTTAAGGTACACTCGGGTATTAACCTTTCCCTTTTATGCTCTAACTTTTGCCAAGGCGCTCGTTGCAGGTTTTCAACCTTGCGAGCTTTGTTCTTCTTTCTTTTTCATTTCTTTTCTTCTCTTTTTTTTTCTTTCTTTTTTTTTTTCTCTTTTCTTCTCTTTTTACTTTCAATTTTTTTTTTCTCTTTTCTTCTCTTTTTTTTTCTTTTTTTGTATTTTTCTCTTTTTTCTTTCTTTTTTTCTTTTTTTCTTTGTATATTTTTTTTCGTCTCGCTCTAACTTTTGCCTGGGTCGCCCTTCCGGGTTTTCGGCCCAGCGAGCCTCTCAAAAGGTAAAAGTGTAACAGGTCCATGCCAAATGGTTGTAGGGTTTTGAAGCCATCCGTATCCAGGAGAGTGGCTGTTGATTTGCAAGAGGACTCATCTTTAGCTCTTCGAGCATGTCTGATATCTTCGCCCCTAGTTCGACGGGTACTTTTGTTCTAGCTTTGCAAGCTTCTTCTGATCTTCTTGATCCGACGCCTCTTGTTCGAGGGCTGCTTCAAATCTGGCCACACAGGCCTCACGTCGTAGTTGACTGTTGAACCTTCTGAATTCAAGTTCAAGGTTTGGAAGCAAAGTGGTTGAGTCTCGAGGCTGAGAACGATCCTAGGCTGCACAATCTCAAGAGCGATTCCACACAGGTCTTCGCAGGACCGCGCAAAACATTTTGTTTTTGAAAATTTTTAAGAAAGCGACGAGTCGCTCGCGCTGAAGATAGTGTGAAACCAGTCTGGATCAAGCCAGGGTCCTTCTCAGTACTCACGCTAACAAGCATGATTTCATTCATTAAGGGCTTAGCATGCCTCTCTTTCTCTTAATTGATCAAAGTTTTGCAAATCCCGAGGAATTCTTTCCTCTTCGTTTTTACCGCAGTGTTCAAAAAGTTTTGAAAAACTTAGGTCGTTACAACGACTTCAAGGCACAGAAATGACAGAGTTCTTAGTCAAATACTGCCATCTCATTCAGAACTTCCGGCATAACTGGCACAAGGCAGAAGCGAACACAAGGATGCGAAAATCACTGCTGTTCATTCAAAGTCTGCTGGCACAACTGGCTTCCTGGCAGAAACAGACTCAAAACAAAACGAAAAGACAAACACAAAACAAAATGGTGATGCCCGAGGTAACACCCCCGGAATCACCCGACCTTTGTACAACAGGACTGACTCGATACAACAAGACAGACCCTTAATCAAAAAGACTGACTCAAAACAAAGAGATAGACTCAAAACAAAACAACAAGACTGACTCAATACCCAAGTCAGAATGTAGCATTCGCCAAATGCTCAAATCAATGCCTGCCATTCCCACACCTGGAATAAATCGAACGCCACCCGCAGCTGGTTCAACCCTTGATCACATCACATTATCCCCTCACAAGTTCACTGATCAAGTGCCGATAGACTTTGCAGGACCTGGTGCGGCAATGACCCCGTTGTCAAACAAATCTTGTACATCATGGCGCAGACGAAAGCAATTGTCGGTGTCATGACCGGTTTGTTGATGGTAGGCACAGTATTTAGTCTGGTCATGCTTTGCAGGGATAGGATCGGGTAGGGGCCGTTGTTCCAACGGTTTCAAATGTCCTTCCCGGAGTAAGACCTCTAGAGCCTTTGACAGAGGCATATGAAGTGGAGTGAAACCCTCTTGACTCGGGGTGGATATTTGGCCGTCTGTGAGTTACTTCCGGACGCACCGGTGAATGGGGTAGCCTTTCTTGATGTGGTGGTAGTGATCATGCCCACTTCAGAAGATTTTGCAGCTGCATCACCATTGGTGGTCACATTCGAACTGCGGGAAAACGCCCGCCTAGGCTACTCTTTCTCCTGGTCAATAAGGCCCTGTTTCATAGCATCCTCGATCTGTACTCCCATCTCATGCAAATCTGAAAAGGTAGGAAGGGGAGCACGATCATTTTCTGCATTAGTTTGGGCTGGAGGTTGCGTACAACCATCCGTATTTGATCCTTATCCGTTGGCCTAACGGTCATCATTGAGGCTCTTGGCCCTCCAGCGGGCTCACAAAGTCAGAGAACCCTCTTTTCGGCTCTTGCCTGGTCGTCTCGAGATCACGGGTTGTATCTCAATCTGGGTATTGTATGAATATTGTGCGACGAAGGTCTCGGCCATCTCCTCCAGCTTCGTTTCACTAAATCCTCCAATTTTGCGTACCAGATGGCCGCAACACCCGACAGGGTCCTGCCAAAAAGGGAGAGCTTCTGTAATCTTGTCAAGCCCATCAGGCGCAGAACATCTGAAAACAAACTCAAGTGGACCATGGGATCTCCTGACCCGTGAAAACGGTCGATGTGAGGCATCTTGAACCTGTCCGGCAGTGTCACAACTGCGTCGGTGTATCCGTCCTCAATGTCCGGGATGGACTTTACCCCCTTGGATTTCTTGAACAACTTTTCAAGCTTGCTCACCTTTAATGCTGTGGGTCCACCTCGGACTCAAAGGGAGAATCCGGCAGGTTGGTGGGTGTTTTGGATAATTGGGGTAGGATTGGGGGCGGAGCCGGCCCTACCGGAATTTCGTACCTTCCTGGACATTTGGTGCGTCTCCCCAGGTGCTAGAGCTCCTGCTGGGGGAGGAACTTGTTGTGAAACAGACATGCTGCTTTGTTGTTGCAGCCTGGTGATGAGCTCAGCCTGCAGCCATGATTGCAGCCTGCTGCTTGGAAAATTCCGCTTGGCGGACAGCGTCCTCCTGCATGAGCTTCATACTTTCTGCATCTGACGCATCATTGCCTCATCCATCCCTGACGTGTTCTGCTGATCCATCTAACTGACTGGTATCTAATCCCTGCAGTAGGAACTGAGACCTCAGCCTGACTGTTCACTGGCGGGGTGGATAAGGGCTATTGATCTGGTAACTGGTGATCTGTGCTTGACTGGCCCTCTTCACCCTGCCTTTGGTAAAGGACCCTTGAACTGAATCTCTGACCCGACAAAGTCTATCAGCACAAGTTCGATGTACCCGGGGGATATTGGAGCCCTCTGAAGCTATGGTTCCCAGACTACCCTAGCAAAAGAGAAAACATGCAGCATCTCAGCCTGATTTCACCAGAACAGATACGAACAAAGCTGAATGAGTGTGCTCTCTACTGAATTTTGCCCAGAATTCTGCCTCAAATCTGATACCCTCGGGTAAAACTGATTCCCCAAATACTAATGCCTCAGGCTTGATACCAAAATACTGAACTGGTACCCGCAGGCCTGGTGCCCAAACTTGCAAACTGATACATGCATTCCTGTAGAGACGCACTCTAAAGCACATAGAGATAAGTGAGAGCCAACACATCCCTATGGAGGGTAGGGTTTCCCTGTCCTATTTTGTCAGGAGCTAGGGTTTCACTACGCACGCAGCGGTTTCAAACAACCTATATCGGGTAAGCAACCTGTCCTAGTTTGGAATGGTCACTATGGATCCGAATATGCACTAGGTCGAATGGTCAAAAAAAGGGTGCCCCGGTAAAACCGGGGTTTGTGTTCCTATACTGGCAGAGCCCACAACCGGTCAGCCTTATGGTCATGCCTTGACAAGACAAGCCTCCGGCAAACCGTTCAGGAATAGCAGATGGCAAACACGGTGTCCTAGGCGCACCAATGCAAATGCAATGCAAAGAAACACACAAGTGTAGTCAAAACCAGATATCATGAGTTCGAGTCAAGTTCTCTAAGTCCCCAGCAGAGTCGCCAGAAACTGTAGACGTCCCCGAACGCCCCAGGAGGGTTAAGTCCCGTTCCGTTCATATTGGGGTCACTACAGTTTAAGGACTCAAATGTTCACGGTTCTTAATCTTGAACCAAAGGGTCCAAATCCGGCAAATCTATTTTGAAAACATATTTTTTGAAAAGAAGTGCCAAACATGGACTGCTTTGCCAGATACAGAGTCACCACCTAAATATTTTATTTTTGGGAAATTTAGGAAACCCTGACTCGGTGCCAAAGGCCACGTGTCCGTCATCACCAAAGTTGCCTCGGCTCGGGAACTTGGGTACGATTGGGGAAGGTCACTTCGTGAGCACCCCCGCTCGCCCGGTCAAAGACCGGCCTCTACTAACCATGATATCTTGTTTTGAAAACATTGTGTGTTCTTATTCCGGTTATTAGCCTAGGTTACTATGTGATGCTCGCAGCAAACAAGTATAGACTGAGTCGCCTGAATTGGAACAAAACACTTCATGTTTGTTTGTTTGAAAAATGGTTTGATGGTGCTACCCGCGGGTAGGCTAAGACGTGGATTTGCCACCCTCAGGTGGGCTTAGAAAACAATGGTTTTGCCACTATCTAGTGGGCTTAAAAAAACAATCAATGCATTGTCCCAATTCAAATAACCCCATTCACCCACAGGCATTCAGGCAGTTATATCACATAAGCAAATAGCCTCATGGCAAGCATGCTATCATGGCAGTCACTCACACGCATGCAAGGATGCTAAAGCATAAAACTCACCGAGTACTCCAAGCCAAAACAGAAGCTCATTAGAAATCATGCATGATCCTAAATATACAGAAATGCCTAATGCAACACATGCAAAGATACAACTATAGCAGGCTCGGCTATTCTAAACATGGCATATGGAATGCTACAACTAACACGTATTCAATTTGGAATTGAAATACAAATGCAGTTTGTATGATGCGCCGAGCCCGGTGCGTGCAAAACAGATGAATGATGCAAACATGCTGTCATACTGTATGCTAATTGAAATATGCCCTAATCTAACCATCATAAGCAGGTAAATAAAAGGGAAAGAACGTGGGGTGGGAGACATACATCACACTCACCCACACTTATTACAATTATGCCCTCCCACAGAGGGTCCCAATAAATATACAGTCCCGAATGAAAAAATAGTACAGTCCAAATAATACAGTCCAAATAATGTACAAATTCCTAATTAATTAACAAATTAACTAAGAAAGCTGTAAAACTGGCATGCAAGCCAGGGACTGCCTTGATTCCGCTCCGGGTGATGAATGATGCATGTCTGGGTTGCCTTCGCGGAAATCCACTGCGATGCCCCAATTAGCCTCTGTTTCACAATGTTTTTTGGAAAGCGCGCCAAGCCTCGAAAGACTGTTGATTCTTGATTTTGCTGCAACAGAGAGCAGGAAAAGGGGCATAGCAATGTATTTTCACATATGTATGCATGCCTCGATCCTCGTGCCACCAATCAAGCATCTCGATGCATGATGGCCGAGGAACCGAATTGCACAACTCAATATAGAATGAATGCATATGAATACTATAAGAAAACCTAACTCCATCATGGATAATCCGGAGTGTCGGTGACTCGGGAATTGAGACACGTTCCGTCACACGGAGTGCGGAACGTACCTCGTTTCCCGTGCCCGGGGTAACTCCTATCCCGAACACAATGCAATATGCATGATATGCGTGAAATGCAACAAAGATACAATCCTAAGATACACAATGTTATGGAATGGCATACACGCTACATGAGGTGATACACAACCGAGCATACACAATGCTATGAATGAAATGGCATATGCAATGCAATAATGGGCTTACACCAACATGAGAGAGCCTCAGCCACACTCACATAGGAGGCCATAATGAAAACAGGACAACTCGAAATGCGTGCACGCGTGCACGCAAACCGAGGACCGACCCTCAGGCACCGAAATGCCACTCTAATGAGACATGGCAAAGACATGGAATATGGTATGCAAACATGAAAAAATCAGTGGCAAAATGAGGGGGGAAAACAGCCCCGAAACAAGGCGAAATGACACCCGATGCATGGAATCTCTCCCGAAATGCAAAACTAGGCATGCGGAATGGCCTACAGCTATACTAAACATGCATAATTTGAATACAAAGTGTAAAAGCAGAAGCAAGGAAGCCCCAAAGCTAGCATTTTTACAGTATAAAGCATGGCCAAAAAGCAAGCACAAGTAGGTCTAAAATAGCATACAAAAATGGCTCCGCAAGGGAGGCAATGAGGAAAGTGGTAGATGCAATGCCCAAACAGAAAAAGACCCTTCTACAACACTGAAGATGGACCAAAAATATGATGTTTTTCAGTGGATTACAAGCCCCAAATCAGTATATAAACATGCTCAAAATGCAATGCAAGATTAAGGCCACAAGAAGGCTATAACATGAAGTACAAGAAATATTCATCAAATAGCCAAAGACCCTTAATGAAACATGACAAGGGGGTCAAAATATGGCCACTTTCAGTTCTGATCATGGCCGAAAACAGAAGCTAAAATGAGCTAACAAAGCATGCAAAAATGGGGGCCAAAGAGGGGTATAATGGTAAGTGCAACATGGAGGCCCCCAACAGTGTTGAGCCCTTCTACAATGTTGTAGAGGGGCTAAAAATAAGCCAACTTACAGTTTATATTATGCTCAAAAACAGATCACACATAGGCTAGAAAAATCATGCAAGATAATGGCATACAAGAGGGTATTGAAGCAAGTGCACAATGGGGGGCTCAAACAGGGTTGAGCCCTTAAACAAACATGAAGAATGGCTCAAAAAAATTCTCCTTTCAGTTAGGTTCGGAGCCTAAAACATCAAGCAAATAGGCTAAGAAATTGTTGCAAAAATGAGCTAGAAAAGGGGGAAAATGAACTTACCCTTGAAGTCCAAACTTTTGCTTCCTTTTGGCTTGAGAAATGAGGCCTCCTAGCTGCTGGAAAGCTTCCCAAGTTGTTGGAAATGGAGTGGTGGTGGTGGTGCTTGGTGGTGATGAAGAAATGAGGTTGGAACTTGAAGGAAATGAGAGAAAATGGAGGGAGATCTCTATGTATGAGCCTTAAGCAATTTTTCCAACCCTTTCTTTTGAGCTGGGAGGCCAGCTATATGGACAAGAATGGGGCCAAAATGGAGGGAAATGGCATCAATTTTTCCCCCCAAAAAAGTTCCCTCCGGATGCAGTTTTTGGAGGGAAAACAATGCACAGCTCTAATGTACTCCCTGTAAGGAGCTGGCCGGCCAGGTATCAAAGCTGAAGGTGGCCGGCGGGCCACCCCCTATGGCCGGCCGGCCAAGGGTCAAAAAGGCCAAGTTGATTTTCTGGCCGCCACCACATATTGGTGGCCTCCCATCTCCCCCTCAACACAACCCTGTTGTTCAATTTGGAAACTGTAAAACAGGAGAGAGAATAGGCCATTTTAAGAGGGGTTCAAAAAGGTCAGGTGGAATTACTGGCCGGCCATATAATATTGGTGGCCTCCCAAGTGTGTACAACACGAATATGTGGTTTGGGGTTGAAGAAAATGGCCCTAGGGTGGTCAACATTGGCTCGGAAGTGAGAAAAACGGGAGTCAGAGGGCGCCGGAGGAATATAACTGGTTGCTGAGACAATTGCTGGCCTCCCACCCTTCAGTGACCTTCCTGGTGATAAAACAGAGGTACCTGCCAAAATTGAACAAAAACCGATGCAAAACGAATGCTCGGGGCCAAAACGCGCAGTTCGGGGCCCCAAAAACTGACTGTTAAGCACCGAAAGTGGCATTCGACCACGAAGTGGGTCTCTCAGACCTCAGTGTCCCTCAAAAGGAGTAAATAAGATGCATGCCAAAAATTGGAGCAATCGGAGATAGTTAGGCGGTCCCGAACCGAGGTACACGGCCTGACGGGTCCGAAAACCGGGAACCGGGCTCCGAAATGGGCAAAAATGGCCTACAGCCACAAAATGTAGCCACGGCCACTGAGAGATGGTCTACGGACCTCTCCCTCCCTTAGGAAAAGAAACAGAGAAAATCGAGTCTGGTTCGCAAACCGAGGCAAGGTACAGAAGAGGGTTCGGAAGTCCGGAAGCAGGGCTCACGGCTGCGACTCTGAGACTTCTGAACGAGCACAGTATGCAACATCACCGAGCGCTCAATTGGTGACATCTGAGTCTTAAGGTCGGTCAAAAATGGGGTGTCTACACTAGCTAATTCAATATTACAAATCAATTAAATTAATTAAGCAAATTAATTAATCTAAGAAAGCAGTAAACAGCAGCCTCGGGGAGAGGGCTCAATGCATGCGCGCTCGGTTCCGCCCGGAAATCCACTGCCATGCACAAGCTGCCTCTGCTTTGACTGTTCTACTCCTCTGAAAATTGCATAACTCCCAAGGTATGCTCTCTGGGCACTGTGGAACACCACCGGCTAGGAGGGATGGCCACTGGCCATATAGAATGGTCACTGCCACAAATTTGATCCATCGGCCAACAATGATGGCCGGCCGCACTGAAGATAGCCGGCCGGCCAAATCTTCCTGCAGAATTTGTGTTTGACAGCAGCAGAGAGCAAGACTTGGCATGGCAATGCATTTTAAGCAATGTATGCACCAATCACATCCCTTATCATGTTTATGACTCAAAGGGACATGGGCCTCGATTCTCGGACCACCAATCACGCATTTCTATGCATGATGGCCCAAAGAATCAAGTGTGCATTTTAATATGGAATGCAATGCACATAATCAAACAATGGGGCTTAGCCTCTATCACAAGCAATTCAAGAGGCCAAGCATGCATGCCAATGCAATGCAATCTATGCATGCGAACTAGTATACAACATGGACAACGCGAGCAAGCAAAGCATGTTAGGCACACAACCTAAGTAAAGAAGCATGAAAGGCATGAAGCGATGCAACCTACAAGTAGGCAAGATGCAATGTGGATGTTCAAGTATGCAAGCCAACATGTGACTTCATTCAATCATGCAAGTTCAACCATGCAACAACTCACCGATATGCTACAACATACAAGGAGTGCGTGCAACAACATGCAAAGGAGGGACTTACACTAATTGGACAACTCTATACTAAGCCCAAAACAGTGGCCAATAACTAAGAAAATGGAGCCAAATACACCTACAAGCATGCATATGAACATGGTCCATCACTAGGCACAAAGAGCAACTCTCAAGCATACTTAAGAAGATGCAAACATGGATGCAAGGCATACATTATAAGCTCTGAAATAACATGGTAAGAGGTTCCAAACCATTGAAATAATGCAATAATGCATGCTCATGGTTCATGCACTTAAAGCTCACAAGCCAAGAATACAAAGGGGCTATGCTAAGCATGCCATGGTCGACCAAAACAACCAAAAACAGAACTTGAGCATACCAAAATAAACACAAAACCTTTACAAAGCTAGGCCTAAAACATGCTTAAACAAGGGTCAAAGCCTAGGTGCATGTTAAGGCTAAATGATGGCATTACAAGACATGTATGCGAGGTATGTAAGGTGTGTCCACCACCCAAAAACAGAGGCATATTATGACATAATAAGCATGAAAAGTAGCTAAGGCATCGCCAACATGAACCTAAACATGGTGCTCCCTCAAGAGGCAAAGATGGTCCTTTTCAAGGACAACAAGGAGAGGGGGTGGCCCTCTCCTTCCTAGGACCTCAAGGCACCATCCTCACCTCTGAAATCCCTCAAGATTTCAGTGGTGAGGAGGGCCAAATACAATGGTCCCGGAGTCCACTGAAAATGGCACAAAATGGGGCCTTTCAAGGCGTAAGAGGGGTCAAACAACCCCAAATGCCAAAGCACCCTTAACCAACTATTTAGAGGGCTAAAAAATAGAACTTTTATATGTTATACACTAAGCCCAAAAACAGTTTTAAGGTAGGAAAAAATACAATGCAAAAATGGGGGAATAAAGGGACAAGTTTCTTACCCTTGAAGACCCTCTTCACCAATGGAGCTCCAGCAGTTTCTTTAGGTTGAAATCAGTCTAAAACCTCCAAAAATAACCCTCAAGGGCCTCAGCTCCAAGGGATGGTGTAATGGTGGGTGTTTGTGAGCAATACTAAGCCTAAACACACACAAGACAAAAAGAGGGGGAGAAATAGAGATATGATACACACAATATTCTAAACCTAGAACTCAAACCCTAAAAAAAGCTGTCTAAAAAAGTCTAACCCCTCAAAAGGAAGAGAAGGCTCCTCTTTATAGAGCTTTTAGTCTTGTAAGCTTACAAGACAAGCTTCTAAAGAGAGTGATCCCTCCATACACGTGTATGGAGGGGAGCCAAGTGCATGCTAGCTGCGCCAAAATATCTGCAAAAGCAGATGCACAGTAGTCGGCCGGCCAAAGATGCAATTGATCAAAAAAAGATAGCCGGCCGGCCATCTATAGTGCTGGCCTGCCAAACTTTTGGCCGGTGGCAACAAAACATAGCCGGTGACCTCAAGCCATGGCCGGTGGAGTGTGGGGATGGCCCATAAGCCATTCCCTGCCTCTCAAAGGCAAAACACAAGTGTTTGGTGCAAAACCAGACACAAAACAGTCGAGTCAAGAGACATTGAGGCAAGCGCGTAGCCGAGACCTCCGGGAACTCATGACGAACACAAAAACATGGATAATCACGAGTGTTCAAGCGGTGACGTCCAAGTCTTGAGGACGGTCAAAAATGGGGTGTCTACACTTATCTTTCACTTTCTAATATATAGTCATCGGTGACCGATGACCATCATTGCTTGGGATTCACTAACAACCACCGACCATCACTCTTTACTTCACCCTCATCGACGGCAAAAGAGACGAGTTTACGGTGAATAAGATAAGTAGATCTACTCAGATCTAAGTAAATCTATATGAGGTCCGACTAACTCTAAAACAAAAATAGTTGTCGGAGTACAATATTCTGTCTATATCTGTTTCTCTCTTTCGATTTCTCAAATTTTCTACCTTTTTCTCTACTACACACTTCTATTTTCCTGTTTTAATGGAGAAAATTTTCAAGTTCTAAACAAGTTGTTTTTAAGTTTTAGTTATAGGTGGTGAAACTATAAAATTTTACAGTTTTAATTTTTTTGGTGATGAAATGAATCATTCTGGAAAATTGTGTGGACGCGCCCGGAGAACTCCCGAGAAGATCTCGTTTCGTTCTCTAGCTACCACAGTTCGGACTCAATGTCACGGTTCTAAATCTAGTCTCGCAAAGTGCAATGCAAGACCGATAAATCACCAAAGAGTCCAAATCCGGCAAATCGTTTTGGAAAACTGATTTTTGTAAAGAAGTGCCAAACATGGACTGTTTTGCCAGATACAGAGTCGCCACCTAAATATTTTGTTTTTGGGGAAATTTAGGAAACCCTGACTCGTTGCTTAAGGCCACGTATCCGTCATCACCAAAGTTCCCTCGGCTCGGGAACTTGGGTACGATTGGGGAAGGTCATTTATGAGCACCCCCGCTCGCCCAATCAAAGATCGGCCTGTACTAAACATGATATCTTGTTTTTGAAAACACATGCGTTCTTTTTCCGGTTAATTAGCTAGAATTACTATGTGATGCGCGCAACACACAAGTATAGACTAGATCACCTAATTTGGAACAAAGTATCGCATATCCGTTTGTTTGGAAATGGTTTAAAGTTTGCTACTTGCAAGTAGGCTAAAACACGGATTTCAATGAATCGTTCCAATTCAAGTAATCCAGCCTTCACCCACAGGTATTCAGGCAGTTATATCACATAAGCAATTAGTCTCATGGCAAGCATGCTGTCATGTTAACACTCACACGCATACAAGATGCTAAAGCATAAACACTCACAGTGTACTCCGAGCCAAAACAAAGAAGCTAGTTAGTAATCAATGCATGATCCTAGTTCATGTTAAGATGGCTAATGCAACACATACGGAATGCAACTAGAAATAGGCTCGGCTATTCTAAGATGGCATATGAGATACGACAATTCGATACATGTATTCAAGTAGGAATTGAAATACAATGCAGTTAGTATGATGCGCCGAGCTTGGTGCATGCAATACAGATGAATAGATGCAAACATGCGAGCATGAGGATGCTAAATGAAATGTGCCCTAGAACTAACCATCGAAAGCGGTTAAGTAAAAGGGAGAAAGAAATGGGGTTGGAAGACATGCATCACACACACGCACGCTTATTACACAATTGCGCCCTCTCGACGGAGGGACCGAAAGAATAATACAAATTAACTAATTAACTAACTAACAAGCTAATTAATTATTACAAAACCAAATGAATAACTGGCTACAACTAATTATTACAGCACTTAAATAATTAACAAATTAATTAAGCTGTGAAGACAATAAAGCAGCCTCGGGAAGAGGGACGAATGCATGCTCGGTCGGCTTTGCTCGGAAATCCGTTGTCATGCTTCTTCTTGCCTCTGTTTACACTGCTCTGTACCTCTGAAAACTGTGCCAACTTCTGTGACATTTCTAAACCACCTTGTAGGCATGTTGTAAGGCCATCGGCCATGGGAAATTGATCATTGACCAAATATAATGCTCTCGGCCAAATACTTGTTGCCGATCGGCACTAAATATGGTCGATCGACCATCTCTTCATGTGAAAAGCTCCTGTTGCTGCAGCAGAGGACAAACAGAGCATGGCAATACATTTACAAGACAATGTCTGCACAACTACACCCCTTATCATGTTTAAGACTCAAAGGTGTGTAGTTCTCGACCCTCGGAGCACCAATCACACATTTCAATGCATGATGGCCAAAGGAGCCAAGTGTGCAATTCAATATCAAATGAAATGCACAAAAACACATAAGGGGCCCCAACCTCTATCATGCTTGATTAAGAGGCAAGGGAATGCACACACAATGCAATGCAACCTAAGCATGCAAGCAAGCTAATGCAACATGAGCATGCAAGCCAGCGATATGCAACCTAAGCATGCAAACATGCATGCATTCAATGTAATAGGCATGTAACAACAATACCAATAACAAACATGCAACAACATGTAATCTAACAAGTATGCAAGATGGATGAGCATGCAACAACATGTCAATTAGCAAGCACGCAACAAGCATGTAAGCATAATGTAATAGGACTAGCATGCCACAACATGCAAGGGAACTAATATGCAACAACATATAATGTACCAAGTATGCAACAAGCATGCGACAACATGCGAGGTAAACATGCAACAACGTGCGAAAGGATGGACTTAAACTAAAGTGGACAGCTCTTAAACATGCCAAAATCAATGGCCGAAATGCTATGGAAATGAAGACAAAGGTACATACAAACATGCATGCCAATTGGCCTATCACCTAAGCATAGGAGAGCAACTTTCAAGAACACTTAAAAGGGGACAAATATGGACATGTGACATACATTATAAGCTCTGAAATCATGTTAGGAAAGGTTCCAAACAAAACAAGCAAGTCATGTAAAAAGGCTTAAAGCTTGAAATTAGCCAAGGGACTCAAACCAAGGCTATGCAAAATCTGAAACAAATGACAAGTATAATCCAAAATAGTCCTAGATCATGCCAAAATGAGCCTAAAACATGCAAGGACCAAAGCCAAAATAAGCTAGAACAAAAGGCCAAAAGCATGAGGCATGCAAGGCTACAAAAGAGGTGTTACACTATACCTATCAAAACCAAACATGGCATGACTTAAACAATGAAAAACAGAGTTATGGCATGGTAAAACAAGACCAAAAACCCACTTAGATGGAATCCCAAAGACCTAAACATGATGGCATACACAATGACCTATTCCTGAGGAATAAAACATCAACTCTTTAAAGCATTAAAGGAGTGACAAGTGCAAGTGTTTGAGCATGAAATATGGACTAAAATAGTATAACAAATGATGCCAAATCATTGAAATGGTCCAAGTAAAGCATGCTAGTGACTTGAACACTTAAGGCTAACAGGCTAGAATGCCTTATGGCTATACAAAGCATGGCATATATGGTCAAAACAACTCAAATCAGAGCTTAAGCATGTTACAACAAGGCTAAAAGCTTCATGGAGTCGAGCCAAAATCATGCTAGAAATATGGCTTAAAGCATGATGCATGTTGAGGTAAATGAGAGGATTGCAAGACAAGTACATGAAGCATGTAAGAGCCAACTAAACCCTCCCAAAATAGAGTCATGGCATGCTAAAACAACACCAAAAATCCACTGAAATGGAGTCAACATAAGCTAGAAAGACATGCTCAAACATGAAGCATATAAGACTAGTTTGTGTGATTTACACTACAACTATATTAGGCATGCATGGAGTGACAAAACCAAGCAAAAACAGTGTTGTATCATGGCAAAACAAAGCCTAATACATACTGAAATGAAGCTAAAACAAGCTAAGCAAACATGCTACCAATATAAGCCATTTATACTAGCATATAAGACAACAACGAGAGAGGATGACCCTCTCCTTGTTGGGACCTCAAAACTACCTTTCCACCACTGAAAATCCTCTAGATTTCAGTGGTAGAAAGGTCATGCAAAGACAAGAACAAAGGCCAAAAGAGATGGCTCCAAACAAGGCCTAACAAGGCCTAAAAGGGAGTAAACAACCCCAAACCAAAAAGTGATCTTAAACAAAGATCTAAAGCATCAAAAATCAGAACTTTTATCAGGTAAGAGTTAAGCTTAAAACAATAAGCAAATAGGTCTAAAAGCTTAAGCAAGAATGGGGGTTTAAAAGCAAGTTTGCTCACCCTTGAAGAACACCTTTAAGAACAAAGCTCCAACAACTTTCTCTGATCAAAACCAGCCCAAGAACTCTAAAACCAACTCCCTAGTACCTCAGCAACCAAGAATGGTGTATTGCTAGGTGTTTGTGTGCAATAGTGTGAACAAAACACTCTTTAGAGCACAAAAACACACACAAAGATGTAAAGAGAGGGAAATATAGAGATAGATAGATACAACTTCTCTAACCCTATTTTTCAGAACCTTTGAGAAGGGAGGAGGAGCTCCCTTCTTATAGAAATCCAATTCCAAAGCTTCCTAAGCAAGCTAAAACAAGGTGCAAATCCCTCCATACACGTGTATGAAGGGTGTGAATTGTGCATGCCAGCTGTCACAGCTGGCATAAAATATCTGCATAAAGCAGATGAACAGGGCTCGGCCAGAAAACAAGGCCGATTGACCAACACAAGGGCTGATCGACTAAAAAGAGTGTCGATCGGCCAACACTTTTACCCGATGGAAAGAAAACAAGGTCGATGGCTCTATGCCTTGGCCGATGGGTTGAGGGGATGGCTAACAAGCCACCCTCTTCCCTCAGAAGCAAAAACACAAGTGTTTGGTTCACAACCAAGCACAAAACAGACAAGTTGAGAGATCTTGGGACAAGGCGCACGACCAAGGCCTCCGGGAACTCAAAACGAACATAGGCATGGATGATCATCGAGTGTTCAAACGATGACGTCCAAGTCTTGAGGACGGTCAAAAATGGGGTGTCTACAAATTGTAAAATTTTACAGTTTCATAACATTCTTTAGAACTGTAAAATTTTACAGTTTTATAATATGTTTTTCCAGTTTAATTAATAAAGATAAATGTTTAATAGAATCATGCTTTGAAACTGTAACATTTTACAGTTTCAAAGCTTACTTTTCAGTTTGATTAATATTGGAGATTATTTGCTTAAACTTTACAAAAAATAAAAAACAATGTATAGTTTTTTCCATTGTTGTTTGTTGTTGTTATTTTTTTTTCTTTCAGTTTATCAATGTTTAGCACATTTTGATAAGTTTTTTCACTATAGTTTTTTCATTTTTTTTCGACAATATTCTGGATATTCTAGTGAGTCTCCAATGATATTCTTGACGTTCAATGAACATTCTGGACATTCTGGCGACTTCTAGTGACGTTTAGAACGCTCCAACGATACTTCGGTGACTTCCCGGTGATGTTGAATATTCCGGCAAGTCTCCAATGACCGTTTGACGGAAGTCTGGCGATAGTGGGATGTAGCAATGTTTTTAAAGTTATAAAAAAAAAGGATTTTTTTGGTAATAATTAAAAATATGTAAGATTAATTGGTACAAGTGTTTTGTTTTGAAATTAAATAAATTTTAAATTTTATATATGAGACTTACTGATAAATACCCCTTGGAAGTATATGTGTGAATCTACAAAAACTGAACTTGGCCCTTAAAAAAAAAAATAGAATTTGGGCCTCAAAAATAGACTTTAGGCCTCAAAACAAGGTCAGCCTCAAAACTCGACTTTACCGCATCCATAATGTAAAGTTCTATTCAAGAATGAAAAATAGAAAAAACTACTTTTTAAAAAAATCAAGTGCCCGTTCGACGAATAAAGAAGAGAAAAAAAATTCTTCTAACTTATTAAGGCATCTAGTTTGTTGTAGTTTGTATAAAATATCTCATATCTATCTATCTATCTATCTATCTATTTATTTATATATTGTATAAGGAAAATGAAATGAAATTTCTAATGAGAAGGCTTGTGGGAATTCTAAAGTCTCATTCCACAATTGCTAATTTTTGTGATTTAAAAAATATTTAAAAATAATTCTATTGGCTAATAAAGTAATTATAGATTAAAAAAATAATAAAAAATCTCATAAAATTTTGAATTACAAATTTCTAAAATCTCTCCCCACAATATTTTTTTCTTTCCTAAATCTCATCTCATAACAAAGTAACTATACATTAAAAAAACATTATACATTAAAAAAAAAAAAAAACACAAATCTCATCTCATAACAAAATAATTATATATTTAAAAAAAAAATTATAGATTAAAAAGATCGTAAAACCACAATTGCTAATTTTTGTAATTTTAAAAATATTTAAAAATAATACTATTTGCTAACAAAGTAACTATAGATTTTTTTTTTTTAAAAAAAAAAAAAAACCTAAAATTGCTAATTTTTGTAATTTTAAAAATATTTAAAAATAATTATATTGGCTAACAAAGCAACTATAGATTTAAAAAATAAATAAATAATTAAATTACAAGTTTTTAAAATCTCTCTCCTAATATTTATCTATTTGTATATGCTATATATTATACTAAAGTGACTTTTATCTTAGAGACCCTTTAAGTGTTTCAAAACCTTAAATCTAAATTTTTGAATTTCTGATTTTTATAAATAAAAAAAAAAAACAACTATTGGCTATTCCAAGGACATAAATATTAACGTTTAAAATTATTTAATACAAATATATTGCCAGTAAAAAGAAAGAAAAAAAAGCACACAATTCTCAACCCCCCTTTCACTCTCAAAATAAATTAAGCCTTTATTGAAAAAGAATATAAATCTCATTCTATCTTCTCTTTCCTAAAATAAATCTAATGAAATCTCTCACTTCTCATAAAATGTATACTATCAATATCTTTCACAACTGATTTGATCTATATAAACCTAAAATTAAGCCTAACATAAAGTAAAAATTAAACCTTATATCTAGATTCTCTCTCTATTCCATAATTAAACACAATTTTATTTCCAAATAAATTTAAGCATATCTATACTATATATAATTTTTTTTTTAAAAAATCTCATAATTTATTATTTTTTTATAATGATTCCATGATTTATAATTTAGAAAAGGAAAGATGAAAAAAATTATTCTTGTGCACTCTTTCTCTAACCAATTCTTTAATCTATCCAAAAATCCTAACCATTATACATTATATTTTTTTCAAGCCATTTATGTCTTCCTCGCCCTATAAATATTACATTCATGGAATGATGAAACTCATTATTTTTTAAATTTTCTTTTATGAAACAATTTGGAGGATAATTTATGTTTAATCTATTGTATTCTTTAAATAGACTCTTTTATCCTTTAGGTACATTATTTTTTCTTCTTCTTTTTTTTATCTATGATCATTTTTTTTTTTTTTTTGTATTTCATATTTTGTGTGTCATTTCTCCCTCCTCTCTACCAACCATCATATGTTTTTTGTTTATAACTATTTTTTGTTGGTTAATATTGTTTTACTAGAATTTTTATACTAAAATGGCGTGATAGAGTCATTTGTATAATAAAAAACATGTCACTCATTATAAAGTGATAGATCAAAATCTAAACAAAATCATTATTAATAAGTTTTTTTGTATTGATTTTATGTTTGTATATATATCATTACTTTTTTATATCATGATATGTTAATTGACAGTTGATGCAGAGCATTACTTCAAAGACATATGATAGTTTTTGAAAGCTATAAAAAGAAAATATCAATTTTAATCAATTTTTTCAAAACTATTAAAGGTGTTAGTCAATTATTTAATTATTTATCTTTAATATGTACAACTCCTCTCTTCTTTTATGGTACTTCTCTCTCTATTCCATTGTGAATTCATATGTTTTTAGAAAAAAATCATATGTAATTTAAAATTTTGAATCTTTTTATATAGGAAGTTAAAAAATAAATTTTGAAATTTAAAATATAGTTATACAAAACCATATCCTTTTAAATATAGCTATATTTATACTGTAATTAATTTTAATCTATCTATTACCTATCCTTATTTATATTATAATATAAAAATGTTGTACGATAATTGAAGTTCAAAGTCCTAATCTATTTTTTTTTTCAAAATTTAAATTTGTTAAAATGCATATGTTGCAATATCATTAATTTCTTCATATTATAAATTTTATTTTAAATGTTATAAGATTTGTTCAATGACTAATATTTAATTTTTGTAAAAAATTCTAATATATTCCTTCCAAAAGTTAATATAGCAAGTCTAAAAAATCATATTTTAAAACTCAAAATTATTAATATTTTTATTTTTGTTTCAAATAAGCATGT
Source organism: Camellia japonica (assembly GCA_030407325.1). Classification (NCBI taxonomy): domain Eukaryota; kingdom Viridiplantae; phylum Streptophyta; class Magnoliopsida; order Ericales; family Theaceae; genus Camellia; species Camellia japonica. The sequence goes on along the minus strand of JAPPVO010000455.1, from coordinate 7,615 downwards.
TAAAGTATAAACAGATATCCAAATAAAATTATACTTATTAATAAATATGGCATTAGTTTTAATTGTAATCACATCTTTTTAAAGTCTTTATTTATTTTTTTAACTTTTTTTATATTTTAAATTACATGTTATAATGATTCTTTGTTACTGATTAAGTTTTTAAATTTCTTTCCCTTTCAAAAACCAATATAGATTTTTTTAAAATTCATATATTTTTATTCTAAAATAGTGAAGTATTAGAACTATATCATTTTTTTTTATAACAAAGCATAATTTTAATTGTTAATTGTCAAGACAACAATTTTAATCTATCTATAATATATATTATAGTAAAAGAATATTTGAAACAAAACTCTTACATTTATATATATAATTTTATTTACGAGAGACAAAATACAAAAAATTAAATATAATTATCGTATTTTTAATAAATAATATATTATTTTATCTCATGCATAACACGGGTGACATGCTAGTTATCATATACACAAATACCTATTTTTACATTTTCACTATATGATATTGTGAAATATTCTTGCGGTAAACTATTTTTCTCAAACTTCTTAATTGAGAAAAATATAGAAATTGAATTAATCTGAATCAAGGTGTGATTATTCAATAGCAAATTTGTTAGAGCAACTCCAACAAGTTAGTTAGGCATTTTTTTTTTTTTACTAACATTTTTGAATCAGAAATAGACTAGTTATTTGGTTAGTTATTTCATCTTAGTTTTTACTAGTTAAATTTAGCTGGTTCAAAATCACTAGCTAAACATTAAAATCTCTCTCTCTCTCTCATTTTTCCTTGGAAAGCGTTATTAAAAAAAAAATAATTTAAAATAGCTAGCTAAATAGAGAGTATTATTATAATACATATTAGTTAATGTGGTTATCTATCAATAATGTGCTTTTTTTAGTTTACCTAACAAAAATAACTAGTAGGGTATTTTGTTTGGTTTTGAGACTCAAATTCCGTTTTTTGAGTTTTTTTTTATTTTTTTTAAATCTTTAGTATTTTTTTTTTATTTTTAACTTTTTAGATTCACTTAAAAATAAAATACTTGTAAAGGAATCTTTAAAAAATCACTAAATACAAAAAATATAAAAAATAGTATTTTTTTTGTATTTAATAAATTAATTTTAGATTTATTACAAATATTTTACTTTTTAAGTGGATCTAAAAAGTTTTTTTAATTAAAATATTAAAAAAATCACTAAATACATAAAAAAATAAATAAAAGAAAACTCAAAACTCAAAAATGAAATTTGATAAATTATTTTTAGATTTTGTATTTTTTTGTATTTAATAAATTAGTTATATATTTATTCATATATATTTTATCTTTTAAATATATTTAGATTAGACGTATGTAAAAAGTAAAAATATTTTATTTAAATTTGAAATTTTTCACAAAAAAAAAAAAAAAAAAAAATCAAAAACTAAAGGAAAGAGATTTAGAAGTAATGTCATGCCTAGCAGCTTTGGGTTCTATGAAGCCTTTTTAGAGATTTACATTTGAATTTTACAAAATGACAAGTGCTCAAAAAATTGGAGAAAGCACAAATCAAGTGTATTTTTTAAAGATAACTAGTGGTTGGATACGTGCGTTACCCGTGACACGTAATTTTTTCATCAATTATTAATATTGTAATTATGTATGTCTCTTAAATGAGTTTGTGATATGTGTACAAAATATGAAAACTTATATGGGTAAATTGATCTGTATTCAAAATGCAACTAAGCAAGAAATGAATACATACTAGACTGAAGAATTTAAATGATAAATGAAAAAATTTATAAACATAAACATTAATTTATAGATAGATTGTTGAGATCACAATTTTATCTTAAACAATAAAAATCAACAGGTCCTTTAAATATATAGTATTACACAAATATTTTTCTATTAACTTCCCATTTCAATTTTTCATAATCTGTACCTGTAATACAATTGAAGGTATGGAATTAATTGCACAATTACACAATTTTATTTAATAGTTCATCTCATAATACAAATTCATTGAATCCATTATTATATATTATTTGCATACTATTGGCGTAAGAATACATTATATCAATATGTAATATATTTTAACACATTAATAATTGTTGAGTCTCGTTTCCTATGCTATGAAGATCTTGCATGATGAAAAATATAATATTAATCATTAGTATATTTTCATTTATATAAAAAATGTGGAATAGTTTTTTTTAAAGAAAATAGAATGGTATAGTATTTAATATTTTGATCGATATAAGAATTTCATAATTGTTTTCATGATATTTATAAATTCATATTTATAAGTGTTTGTAGGGTCACTTTCATAAAACTGCCGAGTTACATAATTTATTATGTCATCTGTAAGTAATCAGCATAGAAAAAAACTATTCTAGTTATAAAGCTACCAAAACTACCTTGTCTACGGATAGTGGCGGAGCCAGGAAATTAAATAAAGAGGGGCACTTATTAATTACAGCTTTATTTTATTTTTTTTCATAACCAACAATAAGAATTTTTGAATTAATATTAAGTACAAAAAATTAAATAAATTGTTACAAAAGTATTTCACATAAAATTTTACAATTAACTTCGAGTAAAATCGAAAAGAAAGTGTTGCGTGTAATTAGTGTATCATGGTTAATGTAAAAAAGTCATATATTTAAGTTGTAAAATAAATTATATAATGGTAAGATAAATCAAATTTTTACAAAATTTGAGTAAAAATTTCATATAATAGTGATATCATGTCATTATTGACATATGATATCACCAACCAATAGTAAAGCAACACATGAAGGGTGAACTCTACATGCAAATATAACTAACACTCTAGTAATTTTACATATATATAGTGAGATTAATTATATTTTCATATCAATAATGATAGATATTACCTTTATATTGAGATTTTTTCACAAAATTTTCATACATAAAAATATAATTTGTTGTAGTCACTTCATTTTCAATAAACAATCACTATTGTTTTTGTAAATTTAAAAATGCCCTTGATATTTTATTCTAAATATTATTTTTGTTTAAAATTTTATTTATATACATATATAAAAAAAAATGAAAAATCCAGGGGAGGCACGTGATCCCCCTAGTCCCCATGTGGCTCCGCCACTGTCTACGGAAGAAAGGTTGAACGTGCACTAGCGAGTTGCACGATAGGGTCAAGGTCTAACAAAAATTAATCAAAACTTTTTATTTGATATACTTACTTTCCGCATTATTAAGTTACTGCGATAATGTTTGAGTATCATTTATTTTTCCTTATAATTTGACTAAAATGTGTGCATGAGGTACATTGTTTTTCTTGAACTTCATGACAGATAGTACAATTTTTGTTTCAACTCGTCTAACTTTCCTTTGAGAGCATGTTGTAATAGAACTTCTGTAATTTTTGTTTTATCATCTTCTTATTTTTCTCCTTACTCACTATTATAATTCATTGTAATAAAAATGTTTTAATGAGTAAGAGTTTGAGACGATATCATATTGTTATGAATTTTAAAATCTATTTTTTCTCAATAATGTGATTTTTTTCTGTTAGGAAAAAAAAGTACAATTGTTGTTGTGATTAAGCTATTTTGCAAAGTTTTGATTTGTTGTTGAAAGTGTTTGTTGTAAACATTTGTTGTATGATATGTATATATATATATATATATATATATATATATACGTATTAAACATAAATTGATAGGAAAACAATACACAATTTTGCTTTTTTCCTAGCAAATATAACTATATTAATAAAGCGATACATATTAGAAAATTAAAGTATCTAATGGTAATATAATATTACAAATTGACAATGTGTGAATACAATAACATATATAAATTTACATTTATATATATTTTTTATATATTTATATATGTAGACATTGACATATAAGATATTACAAAAGTAATATGTGAAACCTTTTGCAATAACATAATACAGGTAACAATGAAAAGTTAATTATTCATAATTCAATAGTTGGTCATAATGTAGATGTTTAGTGTTAAATTTTTATGTGTATGAATTTTTTTTAATTAGATTATTAAATTCACATAAAAATTGAAAGAAATTTGTGAATAATTTGTGAAAAATTAGAGATTAGTGAAGAAAAATTTTAAAAAAAAGAGGAGAAGTTTATAGTATATGGTTTGATTTATTTTTTCAAATTTTTATTTTGAACGTTTTGATTTTCATGTTATTTTTGTCTTAACACCATTTTTTTAGATAACCTTTTTTTTTTTCTTTTTAGATTTACTTAATTTAATATTTTTTAAAAAATAAAACCAAAGAAAGTGGTTTTTATTTAGAATTTTGATATCATATCTTGGTTATTAAAGTACCATGTAAAATATTACAATTCATAAAACATAATTTAAACAAAGAGAAAGTATATTTTTTAAATAATTTCTTGTGTATTCTTTTTGGAAAAAAATATTAATATTAAATAACAATAATAAAAAATTGTACATGTTTGAATTTATAAATTTTTTTTACCAATATTTTTCTTTTTAATTCTATTTAGATTATTAAATATTAGATTTTCATGTAAAAGTATAATTTAAATATAAAATATGAAGAAATTTCAGTATCTTTAATCACCAAAACTGAGAAAATTTGAAAAACCAAAAACTGAAAAACATATTTTAAAAAAAGAATCAAAGAAAGTAATTCTTGTTTAGAATTTTGACGTCATATATTAGTTATCAAAGTATCATGCAAAATATAACGGTTCATAAAATATAATTTAAACAAAAAGAAAGTGTATGAAGATAACCTGCGAATTTTTGAGATGCAACACAAACTTTTGTTTTAAAAATGTACACACTTTCCTCTGTCTAGATTCGAACGAATGCCTATAGCTTTAAGATTCAATCAAAATTATTTACAGTGATTTGATCTATGATGAAAAATTGTAAATATTATGTATATCAGTATAGAAGCAGACACAAGAAATAAAAAATAAAAAAGAGTAATAGTTTTTTACGATTTTTTATTTATTTATTTATTTTTATTTTAAAGAAGGGAGACAGTTTGTGAAGCAGATATATCATTTTTGAGTGTTTAGCTCCAAAAATAAAGAGCTAGTTGGTTTATATAGAACTTTTTATGACTAATTGAAAATATAGTAAATTTAAGAGGGTAAAATTAAGATTTAAAAAAAAATTAGAAAATATTACAGCCTCTTTATATTTTTATAATAGTAGTAATAGATAGTTGATAGATTATAACACATGGAAAAAATGTTGAAATTTTTTTTTCCAAACCTACACTAATACGTGCAAAGATATGTTACTGACAATTTTAGAGACAACTAGATTATCTAAACTCTATGTTTTTTTATTTTATTATTCTTAATTATATTTTAGAGATATTTATCAATAAATTCTATCTCACAAACAAGTATTCTAATTAGTCCTAAGTTTTTTCTATTGATCTGTTAAGTCCTATTAGTGGAGAGTTTCTTTCTGTGTGGTTATATTTTTAATTTTGGTAGTGTTCTGATAGACAGTTATACCCTTTTATTAATGTGACATGTATGATGTGATACTCTAATGTGACAAGTATTAATATGATACTCCAACGATGAACATTTAAAAAAAATAAAAAAACTTCTTGGTATACTTTTCTAAATGTGACAATATGGCGGGTATGATGTGACACTTCAAAACTTTTACTCCAAAAAAATAATAACTCCTTAGTATACTTTTTTCAAATATGACAATGTGACAGGTATGATGTGACACTTCAAAAAAAAAAAAAAAAACTCCTTAGTTTACTTTTCTCAAACGTGAAAACGTGACAGGTATGATGGACACTCTAAAAAAAATTAAAAACTCCTTAGTGTACTTTTTCCAAACGTGACATCTGATACTTCAACGTGACAGATATGATGTGACTCTCTAAAAAAATTAAAAACTCTTTACTATACTTTTTCCAAATGTGACATTATAACGTGGCGGGTATGATGTAAAAAACTCTTTAGTTTATTTTTTTTCAAATGTGACAGTCCAATGTGGCGGGTAAATGAGTCATTAAACATTCAAAATGATTAAATGGATTACAAGAAAAAATATGGAAAATTCTATTTTCACATATCTAATTAGCTCAAGACACATTTTCTCAATACACATACCTATTAATTTGATTATTAATTAATATTCTCAATCCACATACTTAAAGTTATAATTACACCATTCACTTATTACCGTTGTACACACAGCACTAATTCTCTTTTCACACACTTTTGATTGACCCTACTTCCACATTGATCCACCACGCCCTTGAAAAAGACTTTGGTCTGAAATGAAATTTCCTCCATTGAGGACCTCCATTGAAGACTATTGTAAATCCTTCAAAATAATATTAAAGGTAAGAAATCTTTCTATTTTATTATTACATTTATCATTTTATTATTATATTTATCATTTTTGGATCTACGTGCACTCCATTGACATAAAACCTTTAATTTCAGTCTTGTGAGTGACGGTTTCGGGCTTTCAAAATCTGAGAGCTTATACAAATACCACCTTTACTCTCTACATTTGCAAGTATACTGTGAGGATTCAATAATAGTACTGAGGTTAAGTGGGTATGATTGCCAATATTTGGCTTCTGATGATTCCCATGCACTTTTGCATCTCAGCATAGATCGGATGGCTCTGAGAGCAGCATAGTTGCAAACCGGTGACAGCAGAATCAAGCCCCACTGAAATGCAAGTCAGTTATATAGGGTCCCAAATCAAATTTTGCATTTCTTATTGTGCTCTTCATCACTGAACAAAATGGAGTAGGAATTTTAACCGAATTGTTTGTTCAAGTAAAATGACAACAATGAAAAAATTAGGGTTTAATTTTTTTTAAAATCAAAAGGTGTACATTGAGATTTTTTTGTTCTTAAAAGATATGTATAAGAATTTTTTTCATATTATATTATGGGTGTTGTTGAATGTCTGTTATGGTCATTTTCATTTAGGATATAATTGTCATTAAATTAATATTTCATTAAGTGTGTGTCTTGAGCTAATTAAGTGTGTGAAAATAGAATATTTCAAAAAATATAGGACTATGTGAATTACAAATTCAAAATATGGGACTTATTAGTGAATTTGCACTGAGATGTGCCAATGCAACCTAACTTTGACAATGTTTAATTAATCAGTTTTAAACTAGAAAACTTGTGTGAAGTAAATCTCAAGTCCTTTAACCAACCAATTAGATTTTTTAGTTATTTTTATTATTATTTGTTTAAAAAAAACTAAAACACAATAGTTGCAATTATGGAGAGAGTTTGGGGCGAGGAACGTGCGATTAGCACTTGCAAAGGAAGGTGCGTTGTCGGCGTGGATTGGGTGGGAGTGTGGGACCATGAAATTTTGGGGGTGTCCTAAAAGCGAAGGGCATAAATTGGGTTTGAGATTTTTAAACTCATATATTTATTCATAATAACGTGACAAGAGGGTTATTTATTTATTTTTTTGTCAGCAAAAATTAATTATTAATTATTAAATTAACATCTATGTTAATTAGTTTCTTCATTCTTTCCAAAGCACTAAATACTTACCCCCTTAATTCAACTTCCTAAGGGTGTGTTTAGTTTGTGTTTGTAGAGTAGT
>JAPPVO010000454.1:0-41107 GCA_030407325.1 Camellia japonica | reverse complement strand
TATCTATGTGCTCAAGGCTTATTTAGAGCCTTATATAGGGTATGATTAGCCTAGGCTAATTAAGTTTACTTATGGATAATTAATCCTATCCAAGTTTATTTGATTCTAATTATTTTGGTCCAAATCAAATTTTGACGAAAGTTGCCATAAAATTCTAAATATTCTAATTAGTCTATTAAGCTAATCAATTTCAGTTTCTGAAGCTGTCTTGGCTTCAATTTCTGTCTCTAAGTTGCCAATTTCAAACAGATATTCCATGTAATAACAAATAATTACAAAATTAAGTATATAGTCACACAATTAAACACATAATCATGCAATTAGACTTATTGAATAATGTAATAAATAGTACGGAGGTTGGGGTCGTCACAAGTATAGTGTTTATCAACCAGAAAATTCTCGAGAGCTTTTCAACCTTCGTCATGCATCTTTGTGAAATGCAATTGAAAGAGCTTTTGGTGTACTAAAGAAACGGTTTTCAATTTTAGGAAGTGGGACAAAGCCATATTATCACTATGGAAAACGCATATTGCAACATTTTTTTTTATGGCGTTTACGAAAACGCCATCATAGATTCATTACACACAACGTTTTGAAAACGATGTCTTTGATCTTAGTTACATGGCGTCGTATTGGGTCAATAAATTCACACCGTCCTAAACTCCGCCTCACTTTCTCTCTCTTCCACACACAGACTCTCTCTCTCTCCTCTCTCTCTCTCTCTCTCTCTTCCAAAACCCTCGATTTTGAAGCTCAAACACACAGACTCTCTTCTTGCGCACTCAATTGCAGATTTCATTGTATGTTCTTCATCAATGTTGATCGAAGCTCAAACAACCCTCAATTTGAAGCTCCAAACACACAGAACTCAACCGCAGCAGTTTGCTCTTGCTGTTCTTCATCAATCGCAACAATCTCTGTTTCTTCATTGATCTCTATTCTTCATCGATCTTGAGGCTAATCGAAGTCGAAGTCGAAGTCGAACTCGAACTCGAACTCGATCTCTCTCGCTATTAGCTCCCATCTTGAGTTTGCAAATCACAAATCCAAATCAAGTTTGAATTTGATCAGATTATCTTGCTCTTTATCTTAGGTACATTTTTCAGAAAATTTAATAAATTCTTGCATTGGCTTTCATATATTTTTTCCTAGACTTCATTTGCTAATAAATGAAAAATATATATATATATATATATATATTTGGTGATTGCAAACCTTCAAACAAGGTCTTTTACATCCCAGTGGACTATGAATACGATACCTGTAAAATTTAAATAATCAACATGAAAGGTAAAGATAGGATGACTAAAATTTGTGAAAGTCCCCTATAAATCTCCCTAATGAACTCTCAGCTCTAAAGATAGAATACACAGGTGTATTATTTTGTAGATGCATAGACACAAGTAATTATATAATGCATGATAAAGAGCAAACATTTTCATCTATATCTTGTTTAGGAGCAGAAATTATAATGAGATTTTAGATTAATTTTGTTTAGATAAAAATTGTTTATAAAAATAAGATTATTAAGGATTTCAACAGGTTCTCTCCCGAGCCAGAGGTGCAGTAGTAAGAACTTGATGTGCAACTCATGACGTCGGGATTTCCAATCCAACTCCCCCTCTCCCTAGGTAAGATGATAATTGTTGTTAAAAAAAAAAAAAAGCATACAAATATATCCATGGAAGAATGCAAATTAGGTAAGCTCTAAGATAAGCCAACAATTGGCACGCAAAACAAAAATTATAAAGTGCTATTATATCCATGATCATAATTGGTAGGGACGGTTTTACCTATCCACCTATATTCTCCTGAGGCTTCAGAGAATCCTACTTCGGTCAGATATCAATTGGTTTGCGCAAGAAATTTAGCTTCTTTTTTTTTTTGTTTTTTAGTGCTCTGAAATGTAGCGTCTATTGAGAGAGAGACATTTAGCTTCATAGTGTTTCATGTTGAAAAATACATGCTTAATGGCTAGCTATCACCAATCATATTAGTGTAGCTCTTAATTTTATTAATTTGAATATGTAATTTTGTTGTGAATTGAACTAGAAATATTTCCGAATGGAAATAGAAAGGTACTTATCTTTTCATGGACAAACACTTTTGCAATGAATGCTTTCAAGATATATAGATAGATAGATATGTTCTTGTTTTCATTGTCCTAGATAACAAATTGTCACGGCAGGCTCTAGATAGTAGGATTTCATTATCCTAGATTTCTATCACTGTCATAAATTATAATATTAAATGTAGAATGTTTAATTAGGGTAAAGAATGAGATATTAAGACTTATTTTTGACATTTAACGAGAAAGTATATAGTATAGAGAAGGGGATAAGGAATATTTAAACTTGGCCTGTTTTAATTTTGTAATTTTTAGTTTGTTCTTGTAGAACTTCATTAGAGATACGTTTAATATCGGACATGTATATATGCATTTGTTTTGTATGAACTTAGATTTTTGATTTTTAGACCTGTTTGAGTTGATTCTTGGAGATTCGAAGGTTGATTCTCCAAATTTGCAGTTCTCTCTTTCAATTTTGTGAGTTTCAATTCTTTTAGTTTTTATTTTATTTTTATTTATTTAACAGATTTTATACATTCTAACTCAGATCTAGCTTTTCTCTTCTGATTTTATCTTCAACTCCTTACCCTCCTTACCCTCTTCTGTAATATGTATATATATGTGCCTATGAAATGTTCGAATATATCGTATTCAATACATTAAACTTCATGTTTTTAGGTGAAAATTCCTCCAGAAAGCTGTTTCGTTACTATTCCAAATGATACCTATCATAAAGCATGTGTTTACACTACCGAAGAAGCAATTTCTAGCTGTCAAGTAGTGGGTTACCAATATTTCTAAATATACTTTTCTTATTACGTAAAGTTGGATATCTCTCAGGAGGCTTACAAGACCTATTTGTCTATTTCTTGCCTCCTGGCATAGGACAATGTGAACCTGATAATAGAAGACTTTTTAGGCCAAACGATGGTACAGTGGTCCTGCTTTACACCTAAAATCTCTCACTGGTTTCATAACCAAGAGGTGAAAGGATCTGAAAAGCAAAGGAGATTTGGCCATTAGGTTGGCCTTATATTTAGCTTATTTCAAGCTGCTAGTTATGTAGATTTACCACTTGATCATTTAATGTGTTACTTTTTAAGTTTGCTTGGTTGCTTTGGGCAACTGATTGTTCCCTACTTCAACATCCCTTTATGGACAATTTCAGCAATTTGTCAGCTCTAACCATACTGCAGGCAAGTAAAAATTAGCAACCAAAACTTAGAAAATAGTATGAGATGTCAATGTGCGCATACATGTAGTTTGTTTTTGACAGACTAACAAAGCTGCTTGGAATTTCTCCACTTAGCATGTTGAAGCTGAGATCTCTGCAAGAGAATAATAGTTAAGTAGAGTTCAAAATTACTTCTTTCTTCTTTTTCCTTATTTAACAGATGTCAAAAACCAAAAACAGATAATCAGTACAATGAATTGAAGTTTCATAACAACAGAAGGAACTTTTTTACAGCATAATAGTGTCTAAGGTGAATCAAATTCTCATGAAGTTGTGATAACGTTCAGACTCTTCCAACTGAAAAATGTTGGTTGTCATCTTTAAAGATTCACAGTTCATCAGTTGCCTACTGTTTTTGCTTAGTACTTTAGAATTGTCCACAAATGGAGTGGGATGAACAGTCTACCAAAACGTGGTGATGAACTGAGATATTTGACAACATAAAATTATTTGTCGCATCACTATGCATGTGGATAAGGGGGAAAAGGTAAAATCTACTAAGAAGGTTTTCAAATTTGTCATCTGCCCAAGATATTCAGGTAATGGTCCAATAATATTGCAACTCCTCAAAATCCTGCAATGCAATCAAATACATCCCAGTTCAAGTCAACAAGAAGAGATTGGTATATTGTTCAAAGAGAGTTCTAAAGAAGGAATCCACTTACAGTACTTCAAGGTTTGTCAAATTGTTAAGGGGTGGAAAAGTTGATTGGGTTTGCCAGTGTTCTCGGAAGCTCCCTAGTAAAATTGTTTGAGGTAAAAAATCTTCCATTTTAATAGTATCACCCATGCCAATAATTGATTGAAATGAGATTGGGGAAGTTACTTCCCATGTTGAGAAGCTTGGTTCTATCATCTTTCTGCCGTATCTTTTTACTGATTTAAATTAAGTATACTTCTGTTTGAACTTTCCAGGTTCATAATGATGATGAAGTCAGGGCATTATTCAAGCAAGTCCAGGGTGAAGTTCCTGGCTCACCCATATTTATATATGAAGCTGGCTTCTCAGGTATGATTGTCTACTGCATTCTGCCCTGAACAAAAGTACTTTGAATTGCTTGTTTCTAGGACGTGCAAGAGTTTTGACCATATTCTCACTTTACATTTGGTTTCTTGAGAGTAGAGCCGACATTTAGAAGTGCAGTTGCTTTGTGATCAATACGGAAATGTTGCAGCTTTGCATAGTCGTGATTGCAGTGTCCAGAGGCGACACCAAAAGGTAACTTCAGCATTTTGATGTTGATTTTACATTTGTGGAACTTTTGCTCATTCCAACTAAATGGCTTTCTTAGTTACATCTCACAAGTATACAATAACGAGAAATTATTTCTTTAATTTCATTTTTGGTTTTTGTTATTGAATAACAGTTGGCATTATCTTTGATAGATGTTATCACTAATTTTAGTCATTTATGTTAATAGATTATTGAGGAAGGTTCCAATTACAGTAGCTCCTCTAGAAACGGTGAAAAAGTTGGAGCAGGCAGCTAGAAGATTAGCCAACTGTGTGAATTATGTTGGAGCTGCTACTGTTGAGTGTCTGTATAGTATGAATACTGTTGAGTATCTGTACAGTATGAATTATGTTGGAGCTGCTACTGTTGAGTATCTGTACAGTATCGTTTATCATGTATGTTCACCATGATCATTATAAATTTCTGAGTGGATAGCTGAAATAAATCTGCAGCAGCACAGGTTGCAGTGGGAATGGAGATTCCTCTCTGGCAAATTCCTTCCTGGGTATAATAGTGCCAGATTTGGGTTTTTTATTTTAAAATCTTTATAAATTTTTTGTTATTTATGTCTGACATGGATAGGCTCATAAGGCCACAGCCCACAGTGAACAACCCCAAGCCCACCATCTGGAGCCCATTGCATAACCCGGTTGGTAAAATCCAGGATAGCTGGAGGCCAACTGGGCGTAAAGGGCCAATGACATTCGGACACATGGCAGGTGTAAGACAGGCCACATCAGCAGACAAAGATCTGCAAAGTTATTGCCACAACACATCACCATTAATGCAGCCCATCAACATTTATTACGACAACACCTCCCCGTCGGAACAGCGCCCCTTACCCTGAACAAGGTAAGCTACAGCACAGGCTTTCGGCGGTGGGCACGTCGGAAGGGACAGTGAAATGATTACCAAAGGATATAAGCAAGCATCGAAGACAAGAAGAAGGTTAAGCTTTCTTCCAATCTCTCTCTACATACTTTATCTCTTCTCCTACTTGCTAACTTGCCGTCGGAGGGTTCGCTGGGGGACTACCCCGTTCCCCATTGAACTTACTTGCAGGTCATCTAGTGGGCTTCGCCACTCGGACGTGGGCTTGAGGAGCTTGGATCGGTCCAGTCCATCCACCGGGGACGAACTGCATTATCAGTTGGCGCCGTCTGTGGGAACTGGTTTGTCCGTGCGCCAGTTGTGTTCATTGCCGCCGGAGACCCTGTTCCAGCAACCTTTTCATCTCATCCATCAAGGTGTATGGTCACGACTAGATCCATGGCTTCCCACCATAATGCTGCCGATCATCAAACCGACCCTCCCAATCCAAACAACCCACCACAGTATTTCATCGAGCTTACCAACAGCATTAATCGTATGGCCGAGCAAAATCAGGCCCTGATAAATGCTTTACTCCAAGGAAACCCCCATTCCTCCACCACCACCTCCAGATATTCCACCCAATCCAGAACGAACTCCGAGCCATACTGTCCACAACCCAATCCACCTAACTTGGGAGGTTTGCAACCTCCTCACCCACATATAAATCCACCACCTCCACCCCCACACCCATCGGTCATAGCACCAGCCCCCGAGGGAGAAGCCAGCGTCCAACACCTGTCTCCCTCTGGTGGCGACAACATTCCCCTTTGGGACGCTGAACTCCGCGCCATGAAACTCCAGCTCCAAGGGTTATGCAGAACATCCAGCATAAGCCCTCCACTACGGCAAACTCACCATTTGTTGCCTCCATCCGAGACAAACCTTGCCCGCCAAGTTCAAAATGCCCACCATCGACTCCTTCGACGGAACGACGGACCCGGTCGACCATCTGGAGACCTACCGCACCCTCATGATCCTCCATGCCTTCCCTGACGAGATCATGTGCCGAGCTTTTCCCGTGACACTGAAGGGGTCAGCTCGACTGTGGTTCAGCCAGTTGCCACCAGACTCTGTCTCCACTTTTCAGCATCTCAGTGATTCTTTCCTGAGCCATTTTATTGGAGCCCAACGCCAACGACGCCCGGCCACCCAACTCCTCAACATTCGTCAGACCGAGGGGAGTCACTGCGCAGCTTTGTCACTCGCTTCAATACCGAAGCCTTGCAAGTGGCAGAAAACGATGACAAGGTCATCCTCACGGCTTTCATGGCCGGTCTGCGGTCGTCCGATTTCCTTTTCTCCCTCTCTAAAAACCCCCCGACCTCAATGGCAGCCCTACTCTCCAAAGCCCAAAAATACATGAATGCCGAAGATTCACTAGCCGCTGGCAGGATCCAACAGCAAAAACCCGACTCCCAGAGAAAAGAGAAAAGACCCGACCCCAGAAACACCCAGTATATAGCCCAAGCCCAACACCCCACTAACGACCGACCGCCCTCCGCGCTGACCGGTCGGCACCTACCCGACCGCCCGGTCGGTTCGAGCGGTACACACCCCTTAATTCTCCCATGGAACAAGTCCTCCACCAGATCCAACGCGACTACCCCCTCAAATGGCCTCCACCTCCACGGAACCCTTCCAACCGGAAAGACCAGTCCAAATATTGCCGTTTCCACCAGGACCATGGCCATAACACTGATGACTGCATCAACCTCAAGGATCAGGTGGAGACCCTAATACGTCAGGGGCGTCTAAGCCGGTTCACGGACACCCGCCCTCAGCAGAGGCAAAGAACCGAACCCCACAGAGACAATCGCCGGCGCACACCCCGGCAGCCAGCTCAACCGAATCAAGCCCATGATCGACTTCCGCAACAACCTCGGCCACAAGGTAATCCACCCCCACCCGTTGGTGAAATTAGAGTCATTTCAGGTGGACTTGCTTGCGGGGACCATCTCGCTCGGCTCAGAGGCAGAACTCAGAAAAATAAGGCAGGGCTCAGACAAGGCAGTCACCACGGTAGACCGACCCTCCAAACAGCCCAAGCAGTGGACAGAGCCCATCACATTCACGGACGCCGATTGTACAGGCATCCGTTATCCTCATGATGATCCTCTCATCAATTCTGCCATCCTCTCCAACTATAAGGTTAGACGAGTTCTCATCGACAATGGAAGCTCTTCAGACATCATATTCCTCAACTGCTTCCGCCAGCTCAAGATCGGGAAGGAAAGTCTGTCTCCCCTCCAAACCCCTTTGGTTGGTTTCACTGGCGACCGGGTGATCTCCATCGGCTCCATTGATCTCTCCATCACCATCGGCGAATATCCACGGCAGACCACGAAGTTGCTTACCTTCCTTGTTGTCGATTGCCCCTCTGCCTACAACATCATCCTTGGTCGCACTGCCCTCAACGCTTTCCAAGCGATCACCTCCACCTACCACCTGGCCATCAAGTTTCCCACTGATCTCGGGGTCGGCACAGTGAGGGGAGAACAAACTGTGGCCAGAGAATGCTATGTCGCCTCACTCAAGGAAGCTAAGCTGAAGGAGGCCATGATTATTGAAGGACTCGACGTCCGAGACGAAGATGAGCTGGTCAGAGGAGAACCTGTTGAGGAGCTCGTTGAGGTTCCCATCGACCCCACCAACCCAATGAAAACTGCCAAGATCGGCAGTCAGCTATCCCCCCAAGCCAAGGCCGACCTTACTGCCCTCCTGACCGAACACAAAGATGTATTCGCCTGGACCCATTCAGACATGCCGGGTATTGACCCATCCTTTATAACCCATCGCCTCAGCATCGAACCTCATTTCCGACCCTACCGCCAGAAGCAGCGCATCTTCCATCCGGAGCGCAATACTCTTATTGCAGCAGAGGTCGACAAGCTCCTTGAGGCCCAATTCATCACAAACGTAGACTACCCTAAATGGTTGTCAAACGTGGTCCTAGTCCGCAAAAACAACGGCAAATGGCGACTCTGTGTCGATTACTCCGACCTGAACCGAGCTTGCCCCAAGGACAGCTACCCTCTTCCCCGCATCGATCTGCTGGTCGACGCCACAGCCGGTCATCAGATGCTCAGCTTCATGGATGCTTTTTCTGGATACAACCAAATCTTGATGCACCCGTCCGACCAAGAACATACCTCCTTCATTACCGATCGAGGTACTTACCACTACCGCGTGATGCCGTTCGGACTAAAGAATGCAGGGGCCACCTACCAACGGCTAGTCAATGCCGTTTTCCAACACCAGATAGGTCGGAACATGGAAGTATACGTCGACGACATGCTGGTCAAGAGCAAACTCTCCATTGATCATCTGACTGACCTCCGAGAAACCTTCGCCACCCTCCGCAAGTACCAAATGAAGCTCAACCCAGAGAAGTGCGCCTTCGGCGTAGGATCTGGAAAGTTTTTGGGTTTTATGGTCAGCCAGCGCGGCATTGAAGCTAACCCCGAGAAGATCAAGGCCTTGATTGAAATGCAGTCACCCAGAACGGTCAAAGAAGTTCAAAGACTCACCGGCCGAGTGGCGGCCCTCAACCGCTTCATTTCCCGCGCAACAGATAAGTGCTTACCATTCTTCAAAGTCCTTCGGCAGACTTTTGAATGGACAACCGAATCCGAAGAGGCTTTTCAGCAGTTAAAGCAATGCATGGCCAACCCTCCCCTCCTTTCACAGGCAGTTACGGGCGAGCCCCTCTTCCTCTATCTAGCAGTGTCAAGCACCGCAGTCAGCGCAGCTCTTATCAGGGAAGACGGCTCAGTCCAACGGCCGGTCTACTACATCAGTCGAGCTCTCAGGGGAGCGGAGCAGAATTACCCATTGCTAGAAAAGTTGTCCCTGGCCTTGGTCACCGCCTCCAGACGACTTCGTCCTTACTTCCAAGCCCATTCCATAGTGGTCCTCACCGACCAACCCCTGAAGAAGGTCATGCAGCAACCAGAACTTTCTGGCCGACTTATGCAGTGGTCAGTAGAACTCAGCCAATTTGATATCTCCTACCGCCCTCGCACAGCAATCAAGGGACAGGCCATAGCCGACTTCATCCTGGAATTCACCAACCCTACCCCAACCACTGCCTCTCCACCCCCACCAACTCCTGCCGAGCCAGAAGACCCCCATTCTTGGACTCTCAACGTCGACGGGTCATCCCGCAGGGAAGGTAGTGGGGCTGGCCTCATCCTCACCTCCCCTGAGGGTGGCTATTTCAAATGTGCTCTCCGCCTCTTGTTTGATGCCAGCAACAATGAGGCCGAATATGAGGCCTTGATAGCAGGACTCCGCCTTGCCAAGGACATCGGTGTCAGCCACATTCGGGTGTTCAGTGACTCCCAGCTCATCGTCGGCCAGATCAGGGGGAATTCGACGCCAAGGAGGACACAATGCGGGCTTACAGGGATCTGGCACTCCCTCTTGTTCGCCTCTTCAATACCTTCACATCAAGCACATACCTCGGGCGGAAAACTCCAAGGCAGACGAGATGGCTCAGTTGGCCTCTGCAGACCAGTCCGACCTCAGCCACGGAGTCCGCCTTGAATACCTAGCCCACCCGGCCATCTCACCCGACCTTCAAGAAGTGCAGTTCCTCCAAAATGAACCCATCCCCTGGGCATCCGACATCATCCTATTTTTGACAACAGGAGAACTCCCAGATGACCAACAGCAGGCCGCCAAGGTCAGGGCTCGGTCGTCCAACTACGTTCTGGTCAGTGGCGTCTTGTACAAACGTGGCTTTTCACGACCATATCTGCGATGCCTCAACTCGGCCCAAGCAACCTATGTAATGCAAGAAATCCATGAGGGAATTTGTGGCAATCATTCGGGCGGCAGGTCTTTAGCCCACAAAATACTCCGTACTGGTTATTTCTGGCCGACTCTCAATCAAGATGCCACTGATTTTGTGCTCAAATGCGACAAGTGTCAGCGCTTTGCCAACATCCCCCATGCTCCTCCCACTGAGCTGATCACACTCTGCAGCCCCTACCCGTTCGCCAAATGGGGGATCGACCTGGTTGGTCCACTTCCCACTGGCCGAGGCCAGACCAAGTTCGCGATTGTCGCCATTGATTACTTCACCAAGTGGGTAGAGGCAGAACCCCTCGCGACCATCACCGAGCGGAACACAACCAAATTCATCTGGCAATCGATTGTTTGCAGATTCGGCATCCCTCAGGCCATTGTCTCCGACAACGGCAAACAATTTGACAACGCCAAGTACAGGAAGTTCTGCGCCGACCTCCAGATTCAACCATGTTTCTCTTCCCCCGGTCATCCCCAAGCCAACGGCCAAGTTGAGGTCACCAACCGTTCTCTCCTGAAGATCATCAAGACTAAGCTTGAAGCTGCTAAGGGACTTTGGGCTGAGGAACTACCGAATGTGCTATGGGCTTACCGCACCACCGCTCGGACTCCCACTGGGGAAACCCCTTTTCGTCTAACATATGGCGCCGAGGCGGTTATTCCGGTGGAAATCGGTCTACCTACCCCCAGGGTTTTACATCCAAATCCAGCACTCACCGAAGAACTCCGTCGGGCAGACCTAGACCTAATTGAAGAACTCAGGGAGACCACTGCTGTCAGATTGGCCTCATACCAACAGAAAATGAGAACACATTACAACCGCAAAGTCCGACCAAGGGAGTTTGCTGTTGGGGACCTAGTCTTGAGAGAAGCAACCCTTGCCACCAAGAATCCGACTGAGGGTAAATTGGCAGCCAAATGGGAGGGACCTTATATTGTGAAAGCCAGACCACGTCCAGGCACTTACCGACTTCAGGATCTGGAAGGTCGAGACCTCCCGCACCCCTGGAACGCCGAACACTTGAAACGTTACTTTCAATAAACTACTACTTTTGTGTTGCTCAGTTATTGTATTTTCTTTTCGGAAAGTCACACACTTGAACATTCTTGTCATCCTTTTGTGCAATGTAACTTTTGACATTTATATATCTCAGTATCTATATGGTGTCTCAATGACGTTTTGGTTACACTCAAAGCCTCAGCCAGACTGAGCACTAAAAGCCTCAGCCAGACTGAGCACTCAAAGCCTCAGCCAGACTGAGCATCCAAAAGCCTCAGCCAGACTGAGCACTAAAGCCTCAGCCAGACTGAGCACTAAAAGCCTCAGCCAGACTGAGCACCAAAGCCTCCAGACCGAGCATCAAAGCCTCAGCCAGACTGAGCACTCAAAGCCTCAGCCAGACTGAGCACAAAGCCTCAGCCAGACTGAGCACAAAGCCTGTCAGACCGAGCACTAAAAGCCTCGTCCAGACCGAGCACTAAAAGCCTCAGCCAGACTGAGCACTAAAGCCTCAGCCAGACTGAGCACTCAAAGCCTCAGACGAGCACTAAAAGCCTCAGCCAGACTGAGCACTAAAAGCCTCGTCAGACCGAGCACTCAAAGCCTCCAGACCGAGCACTAAAAGCCTCGCCAGACTGAGCACTAAAAGCCTCAGCAGACTGAGCACTCAAAGCCTCGTACAGACCGAGCACTAAAAGCCTCAGCCAGACTGACACACTAAAAGCCTCGTTCAGACCGAGCACTAAACAGCCTCGTCCAGATCGCGCACTAAACGCCTCGTTCAGACCAAGCACTAAACGGCCTCGTCCAGACCGAGCACTCAAAGCCTCGTCCAGACCGAGTACTAAAAGCCTCAGCCAGACTAAACACAAATGCCCCAGCCAGACTCAGCTTGACGCACTCGGCCAGACCGATCCCCACCTAGACCAAGCATTACAAGTCCCAACCGAACTGAGTGCCACCATTGCTGGTCCAGAGTGAGTTACTTGCAACATTAATTCTGGGTCCAAACTGAGATAATCCCATCATCAATGAAACTTCATAATTATGGCATTAGTAAGACACTCAGTCACAATTTGACACTTAGTCACAATCCCAGGCCAAAGTTTTCGCACCACCCTTTACTTAGTCAAATTCCAAAGATGTTCTCACATGTTTCATTTACTAATCAGATTATTTCCTCCACCATCTAGCGTAACTCCAATAAACCACTCTCATCCATTGAATTTTTATACAAGTCCAATTTTACCCTGCATTAAGGAGTTCTTTACTTTACTTTGCATTGGATTTTTACACAAGTCCAATTTTACTCTGCATGGAGTTTTATACAAGTCCAATTTTACTTTGCATTGAGTTCTATACACGTCCAATTTTACTCTGCGTTGAGTTTTATACATGTCCAATTTTACTTTGCATTGAGCTGTTATACGACTCCAACTTTACCCCATATTGTATTTTTTACAACTCCAATTCCACTTTGTGCCAAGGAGTTCCTGAATTTAGTCCACACTGATTCATACACAAGTAAAAGCAATCGACTGAAAACACAGTTGACATTTTATTCATTCACAAATGTATACGCAAGTTCATTACAAAAAAAAAAAGGGGGCTCTCCTTCATCTTCCCCAGTCATTCCTCTCTGCTGGATACAAGATCTTCTTCTTCAACGCCTTCATCCAGGGGGGTCTGGGCCACATTGTCTTCCCCAATTGTCACACTACTGAGGTCTAAGTCTGGGAACAGTTCTTCAGCTCTGCGTTTGAACATCTTCCAGCCACTGTCCCAGAACTCAGCCATTTCGTGCTTATAAAAATCCGACTGCTGGAAGCTCTCAATAACTTCTGCTTCCGTTCTGCCCCCAACAGTCGTCCTCGATGGGCCCGCCCCCGCAGCTTCTTGCCTAGCCAGATTGCTGGCGACAGCAGCGTCAACTGCCATCTGAAATTCGGGGGACCCTTTAAATTGCTCCACCGCTGCGACACACAGATCCGGATAAGCCGCCTTCTCAGAAGCTGCTTTCGCCCTCTCTTGGTCCAGCTCTTTCTGAAGGGTCGCCCTTTTAGATGCAGCCTTCGATTTCTCCTCCTCCACCTCATTCTTCAGGCACTCCTTCTCCGCCATCGCCTTCACCCTCTCTGCTTCCCACTCCTTCTGCAGCTTCTCCCTCTTCTCCCCTGCCTTGGCACGCTCGGCCTCCAACTCCTTCTGCAGCTCACTAACTTTGACGTCTGCCTCATCTTTTTGCCTGACCAGCTCTTCATTACCTAGCATGGTCTCTTCATGTCGCTCGACCGCGACAGCGCAGGCTCTCTGGGCCTCCTCCAACTTCTTCTACTCGCCAGCAAGTTGGAACTCGAGCGACACAACCTGACGGCGTGTATTCTCCAGCTCCACCTTGGCAACTTGCAGATCAATGTGAGCAGTTTCCTAGCTTGCGCTTTCTTTCTTCAACTTGGCCAGCTGAGCCTTGGCCTCATCAGCCTTGAGTTTGGCAGCCCCCGCTTTCCTTAGCAGAGCCCCTGCTAGGGTGGTTACCTCCATTTGGGCGGAGCATAACCCCCCCAACAGGTCAGCTTCATTAAATCTTGATGCCAAGCGCAAGGCTGCCTCTTCCACAATGCCCACCAAGCGGTCTGCCCCAGCTCTAGCTGGGCCTTCTTCTCCCTCCAGCCGTCCAGCCACCGCCCGAGCGTGATAGATCGCTGTCGTCAAGCTAACTCCTCCTCCTTGGGGGACAGGTCCCCCCTGGGGCAGTTCCTCCCTCCTAAATTCAGGAGCGACCCCACCGACCCCTACACCCATTGCTGCCACCACTGGCACAACCTCCCTCACTTCTGAGGCAAAGTCTACCACCTCTGGGGCGATTACCCTCCCTGGAGTCTCCTCCATCCCAGCAACCTCTCCCTCCTTGGCCAGACTGGCCTCCTCTGCCCTCCCTTCCTTCCTTCTCTTTTGGGTAGGCTCTTCCTCACTCCGCCTCAATCTCTTCTTCTTCTTCCCCACGCCCAGCGCCTCCATCTCCTTCAACGACCTCTCCTTTAAAGGGTCCTTTGGAGGCGGTCGTGGTACAAACTCACCCAAGTTTTTCTCTCCCAAGGGTTTGGGGCGAGGGCGAATCCTCTCCCTTGCCACTGGTTGTGGTGGTCGGTCGGCCTGGGACTCTTTGAATTTTTGGGCCTTGGCAAGGATGGCCTGATCCTCTGCCTCTTGAGCTTTTCTCCTTGCTTCCAACTCCACTCGATCGAGGTCCCCACCGATCGGCTGTGGACCCAACCCTGCCTCAAACAGTGCGGACGGCTAAACAAGCTCGTTCCACTTGGCTTTTTCCCTCTCCCTCCACTCCTTTACTTTTTTCACCTTCTCCTCTGCTTCTGCCCCCAATTTTGGCTCCATCGACCTGGTGGGCACCTTCCAAATGGTGCGCACTCCAACTCCTCCACTGGCACCCACGTAGAACCACCGTGGTCTCCACCCCTTGATCGACGAGGGCAGCCCCGCCACCAGCCCTTTCCCAGCTGCCGCCTGAAGAGTCACCCAAGTCTCTTGCTGCCCCGAGGCCTTGTAGCACGCGAAGAACTCGTCCACTGTCATGGCCTCCCCGTCATTCGCCTTTGGCCAGGCACTCGCACAGGCCAGCAGGATCTTCCACGCATTGGGCATCAATTGGCCCGGTGCTACCTCCAGACGGTTAAGCACATCCACCACCACTTGCGGCAATGGCAACCTCAAGCCCCCCTTCAGAGCTTCCTCATAAAGGGAAAACTGCCCTGGCCTGGCGTCCGATGGCCTCTCCGTCGATGTTGGCAGCAATAACTCTACTTCAGCCGGAATCTGGTATTTTTCCCGAATAGCCTCCAACTCCGCCGCAGTAATTGTGGATTTGTCAGCCTTAGTATGCCAATGATCTGGCTCTACCTGGCTTATTGGCCTTGGAGCCGCTATCATGGTGGACGCCTGAGATCGTACCACCGATTCCCCCACCGTCACCATTCGCGTCTCCGTCCTATATCGTGCCGCTAACTCCTCTGCGTCGTCCTCACCCAGTGGATCCACCCTCACATTCACCACCTCCTCTTGGGCCATTTCTATGGTGTGTCTGCGTATGGCTTTTGATGCAGGCGCAAGAAAGTTAAAGAAGTGTTGCAGAGGTATATCGTGAGCAACGAAAGAACTAATACTTGGGATGTTTTGAGTTTTTGTAAACAAGTAAGTGAATCGAACGATGCCAAAAGCCCACGGTTTGCCCGTATTCCAAGGATCCCAATTAATTTTCGCCAGTTTGAAAACTTTTCAAATCATCCGCCAAAACTGCATTTTCAACACCCATAATGACCTATCGTTTTATTTCTGCTCTAACGCCCAATTTCCCCCCCAAGATGTTGCCACGTGTTCAACCACGATGCACTGTCCCCTCCCCTTACCCTGTCTTTTCCACTTCAAATCATCACGTGACACGCCGCCTCTCGAGCCCTGCCCCCACCCGCTCGGCTCCCCTCGCGGTCGGCACTCCTCACGGTCGGCCTTCCCACTCGGCTCCCCTCGCGGTCGGCACTCCTCACGGTCGGCCCTCCCACTCGGCTCCCCTCCCGGTCGGCACTCCTCACGGTCGGCCCTCTCACTCGGCTCCCCTCGCGTTCGGTCACCCTCCACGATCGGACCCTTTCACGCTCGGTCCACTAACTCGACCCCCCCTGACGGTCGGGCACATCTTCCTCATTACTATTCCCTTCGTTAGACTAAAGCTGCACTTGAGAATGGGGGACTACTGACATGGATAGGCCTATAAAGGCCACAGCCCACAGTGAACAACCCCAAGCCCACCATCTGGAGCCCATTGCATAACCTGGTTGGTAAAATCCAGGACAGCTGGAGGCCAACTGGGCGTGAAGGGCCAATGACATTCGGACACATAGCAGGTGTAAGACAGGCTACATCAGCAGACAAAGATCTGCAAAGTTATTGCGACAACACATCACCATTAATGCAGCCCATCACAGCATTTATTACGACAACACCTCCCCGTCGGAACAGCGCCCCCTTACCCTGAACAAGGTAAGCCACAGCACAGGCTTTCGGCGATGTGGGCACGTCGGAAGGGACACCGAAATGATTACCAAAGGATATAAGCAAACATCGAAGACAAGAAGAAGGTTAAGCTTTCTATCTCCAATCTCTCTCTACATACTTTATCTCTTCTCCCTACTTGCTAATTTGTCCGTCGGAGGGTTTGCTGGGGGACTACCCCGTTCCCCATTGAACTTACTTGCAGGTCATCTAATGGGCTTCGCCACTCGGACGTGGGCTTGAGGAGCTTGGATCGATCCAGCCCATCCACCGGGGACGAACTGCATTATCAATGTCAATTATTTTCCTGTGCCTATTTAACTAGAAATTAGGCGATTTTATGGAATGGGGGGGTTGTTTCATTATGAACATTTAGCAAGTCATTGGAATTTTTACAGGAGCTGAGTTTTAAAAGCAAGCCAAATGTGTGGACATACTTTTCTGTTAAGTTATGTTTCCTTCCTATTTAACTAGAAATTAGGTGATTTTTTGTTTAATTTAGTCAATAATGGTTGATTGTTTCAGGCATATGAGCTCCACGAGAAGTTGGACGCCAACAAGCACATGGATTGAAGAGTACATATATATTTTGTGAGGCACAACTGTTGTGCTTATAAAGAAAGGGCATGATAAGACAACCGAAATTAACCGATATGGGATAAGCACTTTGGCCTCTTTCCTATTCTTCAAAATTTCAAATTCAAATTTGTGGATAAGAGAAAAAAAAAATAAATATCAAACCATGTTAAAGAATTGATTAATTCTTTAAATTTTGGAAGTTTATGTTAAATATTATTGGGTAAACTACAAATACATCACTTGAGGTTTGCTTAAAATATAAATTGTTCCATATGGTTTGAAAAATTACAAATATATTCCTGTCAGAATTTTTTATTTAACAGAATTAATTGAAAAAATGAAATTTCTAATTGTTTACCTATACAATAATAAAATTATCTGAATTATTAATTGAAATAAAATTTTAACATTATTAAAAACTGTTAATTAACTTGATAATTTATTAATAAAATAACTTATTTGTTATAAAATTAGAAACCTTGTGGAGTTTAATTTAATTTCTAGAACCACAGGGGATAATTTGTAATTTAAGTAAACCTGAGAGGGTGTATTTGTAATTTACCCTAAATTATTTGGTATAATTTTTGTTTACGATTTATTAGGCAAATAATTTTAATAAATTGAAAAAAAAATTAATTATGTTAAAATTTTATTTTTTAATTATTAATTTTTAATTTACAATAAATTTTATAAATTTGATATAATTATATTATGTTTCCTTAACATTTTAAAATCATATAATAAACTTTCCAACTTTATCAAATCCGGTAGCTATAAACAATATCTCCATATATTCCTCCTTTCCCTAGGTGGTTAATCAACCAGAGGTCATTCCAATGCGAAGGGCAGCCAGAACATAAGAACGCGAGTGGGTTGGCTCAAGGGCATCGTTGGCAGTTCCAAGTCAATAGGAACCCTCTTATCACAAAGCTCTTGAGCAAAAGACTTCAAAATCAACGTTGACCCATGGTCGCCCACTTAGTAGGGGTAGCTTCAATTGTGACAAAGTGTTTGGTCATAAACTTCCTCAAACTCATGGAAAAACAAGAAAAAGGACAAAAGTAAATGATACTGATAGGAATTTTAAAATCATATGTTTTTATTTAATCAAAATTATTTTTATTTCTTAATATTATATTTCTTTTTAAAATATTCTTGACTAGCAAGAATATATCTTTCCTTTTTAGATATTCTTGACTAGCAAGAATATATCTCTCATTTTTAGATTTTTTTGGTGAACAAAATTATTTTAGTGTAAATAAAGGTGTAAGCCTTGAGGTAAAATTAGTTTATGGTGGAGAGTTAATGTATTTTAGAGAGAGTCTCTTTTATTTAATTTGTGGTTATTCTTTGTGTTTGGTTTTCATCCCTTGCAATTTCTTGCATTAGTTGGTATTAAAGCACAGTTCGATTCAGACCAAAGAGTAATTCTGAGATTCACAATTGTTGCTAGGGGTCGTGGAGGCTGGCATGCTGCTTTTGACGAAGTGTATGAGTGAGATAAAGCGGCATGAGAATCTTGGATGGAGAAGAGGTATTAGCATATAGAGAATCGTTTCGACTCCTTGGAACGTTCTGATGCCATGACTGTTGGAGACTGCCTTCACAATTGTCAACCAAACCAATGTTACTGGTTCGAAAGACGATATCGCCAACAACCCATTCGCAGATTATCCGGGAAAGGTTAGAGGCTGAGGAGTCATGGTTCCCAACCATGATTCTTGTCACTGGGAGTCCGAGCATAAGATCGACATTCCTGAATTTCAAGGAGATCTGGCACCAGAGGAATTCTTGGACTGGGTGGTTACTGTCGACGAAGTCTTGGAGTTCAAGGAGGTTCCCGACTCTAAACGGGTCCCTTTAGTGGTTACCAGGTTTCATGGCATGGTGGCTGTGTGGTGGCAGCAAGTCAAGATGACTAGATAGAGATGAGGGAAAGAGAAGATTGGTTCATGGGAGAAGTTGTAGAAGAACATACAAACCGCTTTCTTGCTTCTCAATTACACGTGGCTCATGTACCAAAGGTTGCAAAACCTGTTGGAAAATGGTTTTATATAGGCATAATTTTAAGCCCAAATTTTGAGTGGGTCCCAAACGTTGTTTGGAGTGGGTCCGAAGAAGTGAAGACAGAACGTCAAAATCATTTATGAGTGAATAGAAAGTTGACGTCATTTTCGAGTCTAACATTAATTTTTAGATAAAATTCATTTGAATTTTTTCAATAAAAATTATTGTGGGAATTTAATTTAATTCTAAATTCAAATTTTGGATTCTTGAGTGGTATCCTAAAATTTGTAATTGTGGAAATTTAATTTAATTCTAAATTCAAATTTTAAGTTCCTAAGTGGTTTCCTAAAATTTGTACCTCTTATTTTATTTATTAAACTATTCAATTTATTTAATATATATATTCAATAGTTTATATATATATATATATATATATAAATAGTTTAATTAATAATTAAAAGTTCCATCAGTTTGTTCAGATGTACTAACGAACAAAATATTCAATTTTCCACTAACGGACAAATTGTTGAATTTTGGTATTCAAATGTGCTTCAATCAGAACCTCTTTTTTGAGTTCAAAATCTTTTGTACCGGTTCTGTCTTAACAGCACCTGTTCGGGCTGTGTATAGTTTTGCCTATAAATTGAGCCTTATTCCAATAAATCTTGACACTTGGTGATATCCGTATAAATCAGTCCGTATATCTGATTTTGCAGTCCGATTTTCAGTCTGAAATTTTTCTTTTTGCTGTCCAGATTTCTTTAGTGCATTATTCTTCATTTATAATTTTAAAAATAAATATTCAGAGAGTTAGAACACAAGTTTGGTTCGCCGAACAAATTGTTTGGAGTACTATTACAATTTGTGAAGATCATTGTATCCTGGGAGATAGACGCCACTCAACCGTAAGTACCGTAGCGGGGCGAATCTGTCTTAAGGACAAAGTGTAACACACTCGACTTGGTCTTAATTTTGATTCGGTTCAATAAATAAATCCGGTATGTAATTTATTTATTTTGTTTGAATTTATTTCAAGTTATTTTATTTACACAGAAGATTGTTCCAACAATTTTAAGACAGATTCGAATTATTCTGTTTACAGAATTTTTCGTTTGTTTCCCTTTTTCTTTCTTCGTAAATAATTTCGAAAGAAAATTATTTTCTGTGGATTTACAAAATAATATTCTGGTTGGAAAAACAAATAGTGATTATATGCTATTTGACAGATAGTAGTAATATACTGTTTCTTTTCTTTGACAACAACTAGTAGTACGATACTGGTGTCATTAACAATTCAGAATATATTTTTGTGGAATTTTTTCAGAAATTAATTTTGGGTTTTAGAAATTATTTTCTGAGTTTTCATTAATTAAAATTCTGTTTTCAGTATTTTAATTATTGGAGTGTAACAAGAGATTTAAGTTTCTGTGTGAAATTAATTTGATTAAATAAATTTTTTTTTCCCAAATTAATTGAAAAATAAAAGTTATATTTTTTATTTCTTTTATTTTACAGAATTTAATTTCTTGTGCGGAATTAATTTGGTTAAATAAAACTTTATTTTATTTCCAAAGTAATTGAAAAATAAAAGTTATATTCTTATTTCTTTTATTTTACAGAATTTAATTTTCTGTGTGGAATTATTTTGGTTAAATAAAATTTTATTTTATTTCCAAATTAATTAAAAAATAAAAGTTATAGTTTTTATTTCTTTTATTTTCGGTGTGGAATTAATTTGTTTAAATAAAATTTTATTTTATTTTCAAATTAATTGGAAAATAAAAGTTACATTCTTGTTTCTTTTATTTTACAGAATTTAATTCTGTGCATTTGGTTTAATTTTCTGTGTAGTGTAAATTCTAATTATAATTTTGTTTTATACATTAGAATTGATGGCTACTGAAACAAATGCCCAAACAAGTACTACTGTGGTGGCTGCGATTGCACCAACCCCCTCTCCTGTGATGACAGTACCGGTAAATCACGGTGAAAAGCCAGAGAAGTTCTCAGGAACTGACTTTAAAAGATGGCAACAGAAAATGTTGTTTTATTTTACAACTCTGAACCTGGCTCGTTTTCTCCGTGAAGATGCTCCTATCTTGAAAGATGATGAAACCGACCGGCAAGTAGTTGCTGCGGTTGATGCTTGGAAACATGCCGATTTCCTTTGCCGGAATTACGTCTTGAACGGACTTGACAACACCTTATACAATGTTTACAGTCCAATCAAGACAGCAAAGGAACTTTGGGAATCGTTGGAGAAAAAGTACAAAACAGAAGATGCCGGCTCAAAGAAATTTGTGGTTGGCAGATTCCTGGATTTTGTAATGGTTGATTCAAAAGCTGTGATCAGCCAAGCTCAAGATTTCTAACTCATTCTGCATGACATTCACGCAGAAGGTATGTCTCTCAGTGAATCCTTCCAAGTTGCAGCCTTAATTGAAAAATTACCAAAAGGCTGGAAGGAATTCAAGAACTATCTCAAACACAAGCGTAAAGAAATTTCTATGGACGAGTTAATTGTGCGTTTGAGGATTGAGGAGGACAACCGCAATTTTGAAAAGCGGGTTGGTAAGATTCCTATGGAGTCTAAGGCAAATGTGGTAGAACATGCTTCAAAAATCAAAAAACGAAAGTCTTTTGGAGAAAGTTCATCACAAGGCTCTAAAGGGGGGGATAATAAAAAGTACAAGTTTAATGGCAAATGTTACATCTGTGACAAAGAGAGCCATCGGGCCAAAGATTGCCGTAGCAAAGGCAAAAGCAAGAAAAGAACAAGCAAGAAGCCTGCTCAAGCCCATATGACCGAAGTGGACAAGATTTCCAATGGTGTAGATGACATCAATCTTTCTGCAGTTGTTTCCGAGGCAAATCTTGTCGGAAATCCTAAAGAATGGTGGGTGGACACTGGTGCTACTCGCCATATTAGTGCCGACAAAAAGATGTTCACATCTTACTCTACAGTGGACAATGGTGAACAACTTTTTATGGGCAACTCCTCAACTTCCAAAGTTGAAGGACAAGGAAAGATTGTTCTCAAGATGACATCAGGAAAGGAACTCACTCTCAACAATGTGCTGCATGTACCGGATATTCGCAAGAATCTTGTTTCCGGATCTTTGTTGAGTAAGAATGGGTTTAGGCTAGTATTTGAGAGTGATAAATTTGTACTTACTAAGAATGGGATGTATGTAGGAAAAGGTTACATGTCTGATGGCCTTTTCAAGTTAAATGTAATGACCGTTGTACCTTCAGTTATTAATAATACTACATCTTCTTCTTACTTGCTTGAGTCTTCAAATTTATGGCATGGTAGACTAGGACATGTTAATTTTGGATCTTTGCGTAGATTAATTAATATGAAATGTTTACTTAAATTTGACATTGATTCAAATCATAAATGTGAAATTTGTGTTGAAGCAAAATTATCTAAAACTCCTTTTCATTCAATTGAAAGAAGTACGGAACCACTTGAATTAATTCATAGTGACATTTGTGATTTTAAATCAATTCAAACCAGAGATGGGAAAAAGTATGTAATCACTTTTATAGATGACTATACTAGATATAGTTATATTTATTTAATTCGAACCAAGGATGAAGCTTTGGAAACTTTCATTCAATATAAGAATGAAGTTAAAAATCAACTTGGTAAGAAAATCAAGAAACTTAGAAGTGATAGAGGTGGTGAATATGAATCACCTTTTGGTGAATTTTGTAAAGAACATGGAATAATTCATCAAACCACCGCTCCTTACTCACCTCAGCAAAATGGAATTGCTGAAAGGAAAAATAGGACTTTAAAAGAAATGATGAATGCCATGTTGATCAATTCTGGATTACCTCAGAACTTGTGGGGGGAAGCAATACTTTCTGCTAATTATATTTTAAATAAAATACCCCGAAAGAAAGTGAATCAAACATCTTATGAAATATGGCATGGTAGAGTACCATCCTACAAATACTTAAAAGTGTGGGGGTGTTTGGCTAAAGTGGCTATTTCTAGTCCTAAAAAGACTAAGATAGGTCCTAAGACCATTGATTGCATTTTCATTGGTTATGCCAAGAATAGTAGTGCATATCGGTTTTTGATTCATAAATCAGAAAATTCCGAAATGCATGTAAATACTATTATTGAATCTCGGAATACATCTTTCTTTGAACATGTATTTCCAAAGAAGACTGGACAAGAGACTAGTACTAATAAAAGATCTTTTGATGCTATTACTAGTCAGGATCAAGAACATGATCAAGAACAAGAGTTAGATCAAAATGAGGAAGATGAACTTAGGCGTAGTAAACGTGTTAGAACCTCGAAATCTTTTGGTCCAGATTTTCTAACATATTTGTTAGAAAATAAGCCTTTAACTTTTAAAGATGCTATGTCCAGTCCTGAAGCTCCTTCATGGAAAGAAGCTGTCAACAGTGAAGTTGAATCCATCTTGCAAAATCACACTTGGGAATTAGTGGACTTGCTACCAGGTTGTAAACCTCTTGGGTACAAGTGGATTTTCGAAAGAAAATTGAAAGCAGATGGATCAATCGACAAATACAAGGCAAGACTTGTAGTCAAAGGTTTTAGACAGAAAGAAGGTCTAGATTACTTTGACACATACTCACCGGTTACTAGAATAACATCTATTAGAATGCTAATTGCCATTGCATCTCTATACAATCTAGAAATTCATCAAATGGATGTTAAAACCGCTTTCTTAAATGGTGAGTTAAATGAAGAAATTTACATGGAACAATCAGAAGGGTTTTCTGTTCCAGGGAAAGAAAAGAAAGTGTGTAAATTGGTTAAATCATTATATGGTTTAAAACAAGCCCCAAAGCAATGGCATGAGAAATTTGACAAGGCAATGATGTCAAATGGATTTAAAATTAATGAGTGTGACAAATGTGTTTATATTAAAAACACAGATTAGGGTTATGTCATTGTATGTCTTTATGTAGATGATATGCTCATCATTGGTAGTAATAATGACATGATTAAAACTACCAAGAAAATGTTGAATAAACATTTTGACATGAAAGACATGGGCATTGCTGATGTAATTCTTGGTATGAAAATTACCAAAACATCAGAAGGTTATACTTTGTCACAATCTCATTACATAGAGAAAATACTTGACAAATTCAGCAAAGATGATGATCATCTTGCTAGAACTCCTGTAGATGTTAATTTGTATCTTTCTAAGAATATACAGGAAAGTATTTCTCAATTAGAGTATGCCCAAATTATTGGAAGCTTAATGTACTTGATGAACTGTACTCGCCCAGATATAGCTTATGCAGTAAGTAAATTAAGTAGATATACAAGTAATCCGGGAGTAGAACACTGGAAAGCAATTATAAGGGTTCTTAGATATCTCCGATTTACTCGTAACATTGGGTTGAATTATACTAGATATCCAGCAGTACTTGAAGGATACTGTGATGCAAATTGGATATCGGATACTAGAGACTCGAAGTCCACCAGTGGGTATGTCTTTACTCTTGTTGGGGCGGCTGTATCTTGGAAATCTTCCAAACAGACTTGTATTGCTAGGTCTACTATGGAATCTGAATTCATAGCGTTAGACAAAGCTGGGGAAGAGGCAGAATGGCTTCGCCACTTCCTTGAAGATATTCCAATATGGCCAAAACCGGTGCCTGCTATATGCATACATTGTGATAGTCAATTAGCAATTGGTAGAGCACAGAGTCATATGTATAACGGTAAGTCACGACACATTCGTCGTCGACATAACACCGTGAGACAACTACTCTCTAATGGAATTATTTCCATAGAATATGTTAAGTCTAAAGACGACATAGCGATCCACTAACCAAAGGGTTAGCAAGAGAGTTAGTTGAGAATTCATCGAGGGGAATGGGACTTAAGCCTATTAAATAAGAGTTACCACAACGGCAACCCAACCTAGTTGACTGGAGATCCCAAGATCTAGGTTCAAAGGGACAACCGAGTTGTAAATGACTCAGAAGGATCACTGGGGAGTCTAACTCCTACCCATTTCTATGATGAAATAGTGATGTCTGCAGCGTTTTAGGTTAATTAAAACTTTTAATGATTTTTATATCTAGGTAAACCTAGTGGAGTATGGCAAGATACTCTTCATAAGAATCACCTATGTGAGTGTGAACTGGGCCGGTTCTGTGAGATTTGTGAAGGGCTACAATTCTCTAGAGTACTCATGAAGACCAGGTTGTTCAGGGCCAAAATGAACACAATAGTAAGAACTAAACTGTGTCTGGGAATATACTGTGTGAGTTCTGTTGTCTTGGTTTACACAAACGACTGAACAGTTCAAGACATCATGTTCACTGGTTAGCTAGTAAATCCGATAGTGTCTCACAAGGGAAGGTTCAAAGCCAAAAGCTACCTATCCTTTGCAGAATATTTTCAATTTCTGTACTCTCTGTAATTAGATCATGTTGTTGCATTTTCTCTCCGTCAAATTCCATTCATGTGGGGGATTGTTGGAAAATGGTTTTATATAGGCATAATTTTGAGCCCAAATTTTGAGTGGGCCCCAAACGTTGTTTGGGGTGGGTCCGAAGAGGTGAAGACAGAACGTCAAAACCATTTATGAGTGAATGGAAAGTTGACGTCATTTTCGAGTCTAACATTAATTTTTAGATAAAATTCATTTGAATTTTTTCAATAAAAATTATTGTGGGAATTTAATTTAATTCTAAATTCAAATTTTGGATTCTTGAGTGGTTCCTAAAATTTGTAATTGTGGAAATTTAATTTAATTCTAAATTCAAATTTTAGGTTCCTAAGTGGTTTCCTAAAATTTATACCTCTTATTTTATTTATTAAACTATTCAATTTATTTAATATATATATTCAATAGTTTATATATATATATATATATATATTAAATAGTTTAATTAATAATTAAAAGTTCCATCAGTTTGTTCAGATGTACTAACGGACAAAATATTCAATTTTCCACTAACGGACAAATTGTTGAATTTTGGTATTCAAATGTGCTTCAATCAGAACCTCTTTTTGAGTTCAAAATCTTTTGTACCGGTTCTGTCTTAACAGCACCTGTTCGGGCTGTGTATAGTTTTGCCTATTAATTGAGCCTTATTCCAATAAATCTTGACACTTGGTGATATCCGTATAAATCAGTCCGTATATCTGATTTTGCAGTCCGATTTTCAGTCTGAAATTTTTCTCTTTGCTGTCCAGATTTCTTTATTGCATTATTCTTCATTTATAATTTTAAGAATAAATATTCAGAGAGTTAGAACACAGGTTTGGTTCGCCGAACAAATTGTTTGGAGTACTACTACAATTTGTGAAGATCATTGTATCCTGGGAGATCGACACCACTCAACCGTAAGTACCGTAGCGGGGCGAATCTGTCTTAAGGACAGAGTGTAACACACTCGACTTGGTCTTAATTTTGATTCGATTCAATAAATAAA
This sequence comes from Camellia japonica, assembly GCA_030407325.1. Taxonomy (NCBI): domain Eukaryota; kingdom Viridiplantae; phylum Streptophyta; class Magnoliopsida; order Ericales; family Theaceae; genus Camellia; species Camellia japonica. Next base: position 14,793 of record JAPPVO010000454.1, on the reverse strand, counting down.
TCCGATATGTAATTTATTTATTTTGTTTGAATTTATTTCAAGTTATTTTATTTACACAGAAGATTGTTCCAACAAAACCTGTGGCAAGGAACACGTACCGGGGATGACCACACGATGGAGTTCTACCAGTTTGTAACCAGAAATGAGTTAACAGAATTAGATCGAGGTATATTAGAGGGCTGAGACCACAATTCTAGAACATTCTGAACATGTTTGATTTGTTTACTGTCTCTGATGCTTATCAGCGAGCACTATAGTAGGAAAAGCAAAGCAATCTGAAGTCCACAACAAATACATGGGGTAGTTTAGTACTACCCCATTGTACTGTTACGGCCCAGGCAATGGCTAAACCAGTGGTCCAACTTGTCACTAGAGCAACGGGGGTAACCGACACATGCCCTTGATGTTTCAAGTGTAGGGAAACTAGACACCGAATATCAAAATGGCGATTCTTAGCGCACACGTGATTATGACGGGTCTGAACTAGAAATAGAAGAGGTTACCAGAGATCATGGTCCCTTGGTGGTTGTCTGGCGGGTTTGTCTATCTCCATGAGAGACTGATGGAAACTCATGACTACGTAACAATATCTTTCAGTGGACTTGTTCCATCGGTGGCAAGGTGTGCTGATTTGTGATTGACTCGGGAAGTTGTAAGAATGTGGTGTCCAAAGAAGTTGTTCAGAAGTTGGGCTTGAAGAGAGAACAACACCCAAACCCCTATAAATTAGGGTGGTTTAAGAAAGAGAATAAGGTAAAAGTAACTAAACGTTGTTTAATTTCTTTTTCCATTGGATTGAAGTACAAGGATCGAGTGTGGTGTGATATAGTGGCCATAGATGCATGCCATCTTCTCTTAGGACGGCCATGGCAATATGCCCATCAAGTCAAACACAAAAGCCACAACAATGCATACAGCTTGATGTTCAACTCCACCAAAATTGTTATGCTTCCTTCAAAAGAGTTGATCCCCAAACAAAAATGAGGAGGGTTCCAACCTATTGACAAGGGTGTAGTTTGAAACAGAGATTGTTGAGACAAAGATGATATTTGTGCTGGTTGCAAATAAGGATTTAGTAGAAAAGTCTACAGGAGCATGAGGAGTTGAGGTGTCAGGTTGAAGAACTGTTGACTAAAGGCTTCATCAGAGAAAACATTAGCCCTTGCGCAGTCCCAGTTCCACTAACGCCAAAGAAAGATAGGACGTAGCTTATGTGTGTTAGCCGGGCTATCAATAAGATTATAGTGAAACACCGCTTTTCTATTTTGTAGTTAGATGACTTGCTTGATCAACTGGATGGGGCCAAGGTATTTACCAAACTGGATCTTAAGAGTGGGTATCATCATATTCGAATCAGACCTTTTAAGACTCGAGAGGGCCTTTTTGAATGGCTAGTCATGCCTTTTGAGCTATCCAATACCCCCAACACTTTCATGTGAGTAATGAACCTAGTCTTGAGACCATTCGTCAGTAAATTCGTTGTTGTTAAATGATTGTTTGGGATGATCTAAATAAGTACACTTTTTAACTTTTTATGAAAAGATGTCCAGAAAAGTAGAGAGGTGATGTGACCCAAAAAAGATAAAAAATGTACTTATATAATACACCCCAAACGAAGTCATATGTCCCACTCCTGAATTACATGTGCAATATATTTGAGAGGTACTGACAGTGTTGTAGTGAGAGAAGTTGTTTAGGGCAACCAACAAATATTTGTTTATGACAGATACAGTTTTGTTTTTTTGGATACATTGTTTCCAAAAATAGGATTTTTGTGGATGAGTCCAAGGTAGAGGCAATCAAGTAGTGGCCTCAATGAAAGACTTTGTTCGACGTGCGAAGTTTTCATGTTTTTACTTCTTTTTACAAGAGATTCATTCCTTATTTCAGTACCATCATGGCCCCAATCATAGATTGTATGAAAAGGGAAAATTTATGTGGACTAATTATGTTAGCCAAGCTTTTGAGGTCATCAAGCAGAAGTTAACAACGACTTCAGTACTGGTTTTACCAGATTTCACCCAACCTTTCGAATTGCATTGTGATGCATCCAAGGTAGGAATTAGGGCTATCCTTAGCCAAAATTACAAGCCAGTGGTGTATTATAGTGAGAAGCTCAACAGTGCCAAGTTGAAGCATAGCACCTATGATGTCGAGTTCTATGCCATTGTGCGGTTCCTTAAACATTAGTATCACTACCTCATCCATAGTGAGTTTGTTATATATTCTAACTATGAAGCATTGAAGAACCTCAACAATCAAGACAAACTTTCTGATCACCATGCCAAATAGGCTGCTTATGTCTAGCAGTTCTCTTTTGTTATCAAGCATAAATCTGGTACTTTGAATAAAGTTGTTGATGCCCTTAGTCACCAAGCTTCATTCTTTACTCTCCTGCGCACAAAGGTACTTGGGTTTGATAGTTTATTGGATTTGTTATTGTAGACACCCAATTTTTTACTGCTCTTAAGACTTGGGCGCCTCAGGTTGATCACTCGGTGATGAAAGTTGTGTTATGCAAATGCTCGATTTCTTCAGTAAGGAGAGCCTCTAACTCCCAACCTTACACCCCATTTTGGACCAAAACTATTTTGACCAAAATTATTTTATACCTTAAAACCCTCTTTTTCAAAATATTTTTGAATGTTTCTACGATATTCGAGGTTCGCATTTCGTTAAATATTGCACTTTTCGGTAAACCGAGCAAAGACAAAGTGAAAATAAATAAAAGAGAGGTGAACTCTTTGAAAAATATTTCAAAACATCTTATTTTTAGGTTTGGAGTTGAAGAAAATAGGAAAGGAGGGAAGAAAACTAGTTTGGGAGAAGTTAGGCATGAATCTGGTTAGGACAAAATTGAGCAGCCTTCACTAAAATAGGCATATCTCTTTGCACACTTAGAATTTAGATGTGAGGCTGCCACCATTGGAAAGTAGACTTCTGGGGGTTCAATTTGGAGTCAAGAATGACCTGAAAAGGATTCCGGATGAAGGAGATATGCCTGTTTAAAATTGGGCCAAAAAATAGATTTTTGTGACCGGCCACTTTAGTGGCCTGCCGACTAGTAGTGAAAATTTTGACCTGTTTTTGAGTAGATTTACCCACTTTTGGGGGGGTGCCGTCCACCATTGATGGCCGGCCGGCCATATCAGTGGCTTACCAGCCACTGGTGCAAAAAAACAGATATTTTTGTGCCAACTGTTGCCAGTTGTTTCCAGATTGCTCCACTTGTCCCTATATAGATATTTCGACCTGAAGCTCATATTTTTCTATATATACTTGACCTTTTCTATTGGTTTTGAGGTTATAAATTTTGGAGCAAAATTCTCTCTCTAGATTTCTCTCTTTCTTGCAATTTTGTATACATTTGCTCACGAATCCTATACTTTTGCATGCACTCCCTTAACCAAAGTTGCTTCTCTTTGGGCTGAGGTTACTTGAGACCTTCTTTGAGCTTTAGAAGGTGATTGTGGCTTGCTTTGTTGCCTAATTTGTGCCTTGGCTTCAAAAGGTATAACACCTGCTTTGTTAGCTTGTTTTACATATTTGCTTTGCCATCTTCTTCTACTGTTTTTAGGTTGTTTTGGGGCTGATTTTGAACTATAAAAAACTCTATTTTTGTGGCCTAAAGGTGGTGGTTTGAGGCTATTTTCAGTTAGGGAGTGGTTCACCCTTCTTACTTCTTTGTTTGTAAAGCTTTTGTACCTTTGTTCACCACTTGCAAACCAACTTTTTTGGGCCTTTTAACCACTGAATTTCAGAGGTTTTTCAGTGGCAAAAAACTCATTTTGAAGTCCAAATTTGAGGGGTTAGCCACCCCTTCTTGTGTCTTGTTTGCATGCTTAGTTAGCTTTATATGTTAGCATATTTTTCTAGCTTAACTTAGCTCAAGTTCAGCATGTTTTAGCCTCTGAAATAGCCTGCTTTGGCTCTATTTTGGGCTAGTTAGTTCATTTGAGTCTTGTTTTGCATGGTTGTAGTGTAATAGTTTTCACAAGTTGGTGTTTTAGGGTCTTAGACACCTCTTGTTTGAGTTGATAGCATCTTTTGGTGTTGTTTTTCACTCTATTTCAGCACTATAAACTCTGCAACCTCCCTCTTTGCTTCACTTTTTCATTTTCTTTTGAGGGTTGTTTCAAGCTTGGGACCTTTTAAGCTTGATATTGAGGTTATGCTTAATGGTTTAATCCTCTTTGATGGTTCATTATCAACGGCATGATCTCTCTCTTGCCTTACATTGTCCCTTGGTTGACACTTCTTTCATCTTAGAGGACACTCATCAATGGACAAATTGATTAAAGAATGATTTGGTAATTAAAATGTGTAAACAAAATTGACAAGTAAAAGTGGCAAGATAAGCATTCCTTTGTGTTGCATTGTATGTGTTCAAATCTGACGTTAATTTAAACACAAGGAAAATGGGACATTTCATACTCAAAAGTGATGAAATGTGCCACTTTCCTAGGTTTTTGTTGCCCTTGATCATGCATGATAGGGTGATGGCATTTGAGTCTTATTTTGCATTCATTGAACTTGTACAAATTGGTCCCTTAGCAATCATGCATGGAAATTGCTTGATTGATGGTTTGAGGGCCAAATGTATCACTCATTTGAGCTCATGTTGATGATAAAGGGTGATACATGGTACAAACTACCTGTGAGACCACCATTTTCTTGCTCTGTTTTGTGCTCTGTTGTAGCAAGGAAAGACTTGGCTTCAGTGGCCTGCAAACCCTCATCAGTGGCCAGCAACCCCTCAATGTTGGCTGGCAAACCCTCATCTGTGGCCGGCCAGCCACTAGTGAAAAATTCAGTTTTGTGCTTCTGAAGCAGAGTAGTGTTGATTTTGAGGAGGAAAACAGTGTAAATGTTGTGCAACAGAGGCAATTAGTGGCAGACAGTGGATGTTCTTCGGGTGAAAAACCGAGCATGCATGCATCCCTCGTTTCCCGAGGCCATTTAGTTAATTTGCTCAGTTAATTAGTTGTAGCTAATTTATGCAAATGTTGTAACTATTTAAGTAGATTAGTTAATTAATTCATGTTGTAATTAATTAGCTTAGTTGCTTTGTAATTAATTAGTTAAGTATTTAGCTAATGAGTTTGCTTTGTAATATTTAATTAACTTAGATAGTTAGTTAATTATTTAATTGTTTTTACTTAATTAGCGTAGATAGTTAATTAGTTCCTATTGTGTAAATTAATTAATTAAATAACTTAGTCTAATTGATTAATTAGTTAAGTGTGTTGTAATAATTAGTTAAGTAGCGTAGCTTAGCTAGTTTCATTCAGACCCCCCTTCGCGAGGTCGTAATGTTGTAATAAGTGAGTGTGCGTGCGTGCGTGTATATCTTCCAACTCCACGTCTTTCTTCCTTTTATTTACCTGCTTTTGATGGTTAGATTAGGGACATTTTTCAATTAGCATACCTTATGCTTGCATCCATTCATTCATATTGCATGTACCAAGACTCGGCTCATCATTCAAACTGCATTGTCATTTCAATAAATTCTTTGAATACGTGTTTAAAAGGCATGTTATTAAATTGTTTCATATGCCATGCTTAGTAGCCGAGCCTAGTAATTGCATTATTGCGTGTGTTGCATTAGTCATATTGTATAGTTAGGAATCATGCATATTTTTCTAACTCATCCTTTCTTAGCTTGGAGTACTAGGTAGGTTTTTAAAGCTTTAGCATGCTTGCATGAGTGAGTGATTGCCATAAATGCCTGTGGATAAAGGCTTGTTGTTTGAATTGGAACGATTCAACGAATGTAAGTTTTAAGCCCACTTTGTTGAGTGGCAAACCATGTTTTAAGCCCACTATGTTTAGTGGCAAATCTGCAAACTTTTAAGCCCACTTGAGGTGGCAAATTTAAACCATTTTCGCAAAAATAAACATGAGTTGAATTGTTCCAACTTGAGCAAACTAGTCTATACTTGCTTGTGCGCATCACGTAGTAATGCTAGCCTAATAACCGGAATAAGAGCACATAATGTACATAAAAATCATATCATGATTAGTACAGGCTGATCTTTGATTGGGCGAGCGGGGGTGCTCAATTCATGACCTTCCCCTCTCGTACCTAAGTTCCCGAGCCGAGGCAACTTTGGTGATGATGGACGCGTGGCTTTTGGCACGAGTCATGAATTTCCTAAATTTTTCCAAAATAAAATATTTAGGTGGTGACTCTGTATCTGGCAAAGCAGTCCAATTTTGACATTTTGATCTTAAAAATCGATTTTCCAAAAGATTTGCCGGATTTGGACTTTTTGGTGTTTATCAATTTCACATTGCATTTGTGAGATTAGATTCAGAACCGCGAGAGTCTGAACTGTAGGGCTTTTTTCCGAGCTTCCAAAAGGAGGGGCGAAAAAGGCGAGCTACAGTTATCATGTAATCCATTCTTTTCCAGTGTACTAAGGAATATGACAGTAGGTGGGTACTGTGACTGTCATGTCCAAGATGGGTTCCTTTTCAAAAGCAACCGATTACGTATTCCAGAATCAAGTTTGAGACTAAAGATCATCAAGGAGCTGCATAATAAGGGGCATGTGAGATAAAACCTATGAACTAGTGGTAGCATCCTATTTTTGGCCAACAATGCAGAGGGAAATCTACAAATTTGTGGACGGATGTCGTACTTGTCAAGTTTCAAAAGGGATCGCCAATAACGCTGGGTTGTATCTGCCCGTACCTATTTATTCTCATCCTTGGTCAGATGTCAATATGGACTTTGTCCTTGGTTTGCCTCGAACCTCACGAGATAATGATTCCATTTATATAGTTGTAGATTGGTTTTCTAAAATGACCCATTTCATTCCTTGTAAGAAGACTATAGATGCAGTGATGGTGTTACAATTGTATTTTCGGAAAGTTCATAAATTGCATGGGTACCTAAATTCATTGTCTTTGATCGAGACCCATTTTTTGGGTCATTTCTAGCACTTTCTTTGGAAATTGGCACCAAACTGGATTTTAGTACTACCTATCACCCCTAAATAGATGAGCAAACGGAAGTGGTGAACCGTTCTTTAGGCAACATGCTTCACTGTCTTCCAGAGGATTACTTGAAATCATAGGACCAGAAAATTGTGTCAAGTCGAGTTCGCATTCAACCATTTTGTAAATCGTAGCACTGGTTTGTCTTCATTCCAGATTGTCTATGGTATTGTTCCGTGTTTCCCACTTGACCTTGCATTCGTCTCCAACATGCATAGGTTGCATGCTAAAGCATAGGATTTTATAGCTCACTTGCAAAAAATTCATTCGGCCACCCAACAACAATTGAAGGCGAGTTTTGCAAAATACAAGGAGAAAGCTGATAAAAAAATTTTGGGCGAATTTGAGGTGGGAGATTTTGTATACACTATCCTCACCAAGAATAGGTTTTCAGTAGGGGAGTACAACAAGTTAGTTGCACGAAAGATTGGTCCTGTGGAGATTATTGAGAAGATTAACCCAAATGGCTATCATTTGAAACTTCCAAGTCATATCCTCACTGCTAATGTTTTTAATGTTAAGTATCTCGTTCCCTATCATGGTGATTTCGGATGACAACTTTAATTCGAGGGTGAATTCTTCTCAACCTAGAGGGAATGATGCAGAGTGTTTGACCATAGAGTTCTTGAAACTCATGGACAAACAAGGAAAATGACAAAAGTAAATGATCCATATTTGAATTTTAAAATTGTATGTTTTTATTTGATTATAATTATTTTTATTTCTTAATATTATATTTCTCTTTAAAATATTCTTGACTAGCAAGAATATATCTCTCCTTTTTAGATTTTCTTGGTGAGTAAGAATTATTCTTGGTGAGCAAGAGTTATTTTAGTATAAACAAAGGTGCAACTCTTAGGGTAAAATAAATTTATGATGGAGAATTAAATATTTCAGAGAGAGTATCTCTTTTATTCAATTCGTAGTTATTCTTTGTGTTTGGTTTTCATCCCTTATAATTCCTACATCAAATTGCCTCCACCATTGGTCCTTAATTTCAATCCTAGAAGAATGCTCTTAGTCTTGATCAAACTGAATCAATATTAATTGTTGCATTAATTCATTTTTTCATCAGTAATTCATTAATTATATGAATGAAAATAATTTTGTCATTTCTCTTACACTTAAATATATATTTTAAAATTTTTAATTTTTTTTTTTACTTTTTCCTTTCATAGTCTTACTGAATTACTTGATGTAATTAATGAAAATTATATAATTTATTATATTTTATCCAAATCCGAGGAAAAATTATTTTAGTTGACCCAAATTTATTGTCACAACCCAAACCCGCCCCTATAGGTTTAGCGTCGTAACCGGCTAATAATCCTCGGATTACTGAAGGCCTCTGACTTGAATAACAAAATATAAGGGGCTAGCGAAAGCAAATATAGAAACATACATAGTCCATAGAGCCGTGTAGACATACATGGAACAAAAATTTAAAACTACCATTCATTAACCTACATATGTAATCATTTACATATCCGTTCCACATTGTCATGATACCCAAAATAAGACAAAAGAACTGTCTACAAAACAACAAAAGTCTTGTTCTTCGAAAAAGGTTTGCAAACCTCGACTACTGTACTCTTTTTGGAACGTCCTCGGGAGGCACAAAGGTTGATCGACAAGACTGACTCTAGGCAATAAACTCTGTGCCTAGTCACGCGCTTGGTCACGCGCTTGGTCACCTACATACATAAATAATATAGTGAGTTGAAACCCAGTGAATAATAACATAATAAGATTTTAAAGAATGATATCCTTAACGGATTTAGATTCCAATTCTCTTATCAAACAGAGACGTAAGAATATTCGCAGAAGAAATAGAGTCATAATCATATTCATATCCAAATTATGCGTGGTACATCCATTAGCATTAACATATCTCTTTGGTCAAGCATATCAAGTTCTGTAATGGAACCTTCGGTACTTGGTAACATATCTCATACGTGGGCCACGGTATTGTTTCCCCCGGGCAAGGGTCTGTGCCACAATATTGTTTCCCCTGAGCAAGGGTTTCATGACCATAAGCCACAGTATTATGTCCCCTGGGCGAGGGCCTCTACTAAGGATACTACAATTACATTTCAAAGAAAATTGGACAATCATTCATTTATACAAAACATAGCATTTCAGAAAACTGATAATTTCATATCATCAGAAAATAATTAAAGTCAAATATACTTTACAAAGTTATTACTCACAGATTGCTTTGATAGCAAATCAATGGATCAACAGCTCACGACGCGTGACCTACACAAACATAACAGCTACACGTATTGAAACACACGCTTGGATCACGCATAACTTATTTTATTTCGTTCTTAGTGTGTTTCTAGCCTTTATCTTCATTATTATGTCTTAACCATGGCCTAGGAATACTTAGGATGCAATGAGGATGCCAAAAGATGCTGTTAAACACTTAGCCAAATTTGCTGAAAACAGAGTCCTCGCTCGAGTGTAGCTTTCTTCGCTCGAGCGGAAGGTCAAAAACAAGGGCGGTCGCTCAAGCGCAACTTCGGTCGCTCGAGTGGTCTGTAAACTCTGCAAAAGTACTGGTTGCTTGATTTTTCCGCTTGACGCACGCTTGATGGTCGCTCGAGCGTGAGACTGAGGTCTTCGCTCGAGTGCAACTCTTGTCGCTCGAGCGATCTGCAAAATGTGTAAACTTCTGGGAGCATGCATCTTATGCCCGAGCCAACTTTTGGTCGCTCAAGTGGAAGTGCAAAATAAAGAGTCGTCGCTCGAGCACAAGTAAGTTCGGTTGCTCGAGCGGCAAGACAGAATTCTGGAATTTTCAGATCTGCTTCCAAGCTCAAAATTCAAACTCAAAGCTGCAAATCAAGTTCTTTTGGGCCAAAAGCTTAAGGAAACATTTGTAAACTTATAAAACATTGGGAATTAAAGATCATATCGCAAAATCAAGGTCCAAAAGCTTGCCAATTGTGCAAAATGAAGCTTAAATCTTTGAATACATGACATGCATGCATTAACTTGATGTCAAAGCTTCGAAAACATGATTAATTGATATAAAATGGTTTCAAACCAGATGAATTCTCAAAATAAAGGTAAGATGGACGCATGCATGAGGGAATTCTTTGAAATCAAACTCAAATTGTAATGAGATGGACATGCATGCATGGTATGATCTATGTTCCTTCACTCTAGCTCAATTCTCATATTAATCCACTCAATTCTCTTGAATTCATGAATCCACCAACTCAAAAGCAAAACTAAATTCTTACCTTAGCTTCTCAATTATGCTCTAGATAGTCAAATGTTTGAAGTTCCAATCCAAAACCTCCAAGTTCTCTCTCTCTCTCTCTCTCTCTCTCTCTCAATTCTCCTAATTGAGCTCAAATTCTTCTTCTTTCTCTCTCCCACGTTTTTGATGGTAAGAGATGATGAAGTGTGCGTATAGTGGTAGTATGAGGCAACTCATGGCTCATAGTTACTATTAGTGACATGAATTAAACCTTGTTTAGATTAAACAATTATACTTAGGCCTCGTTTGGGAACATGCTAATTTAGTAACTTTTTGGCTATTTGGCTAAAATATGAGCTAAAAAAAACTAGTATGTTTGCGATGACTTTTTGGCTTTTTACGAAAAAAATGTGCAAAAAGTATAGAGAAAAGAGAATCTTTGACTTTTTGGTATGGGTTGTTGGCTTTTTGGCTTTTTTTAGTAACTTTTTGACTTTTTGGCTAAACGGGCTGGTTCCCAAACGAGGCCTTATTTTATTCTAATTATTTGGTTCGAATCAAATTTAAATTGAACCTACCATAAATTCTCAAAAATTCCAAATAACACATTTACCAAGTCAATTTCGTGATCAGATGCTGATAAGGCCTTCAATTCGCAAAATAAAATAGAAACACAAATAGATATTTCTACGATAGACAGATATAGACACAAATAATGCAACACGCATGCAGTTAATTCAAAATTTCATTTTAATTACCCGTTAAGAATTTTTAATCACGGTTTAGTGGCTAATCAGAATTCGGGGTTATTACATTTATAGTATAGATAAAATATGTATGAATGCATATAAGCAAAAATTAAAATAAAAATTGAAGTGAATTTGTAACATTATCTATAATTTATGTATATCAAGTCCCACATTTTGGTTGTGGTTTTATTCGCTTTATTTTTTTTTTCTCTCACACATAATTATTAGGAAAAATTATAATTTTTTTCTTTCAAGATTTGAACTGTATAACAAAATAAATTTTAAATTTTAATTTTATTAATTTAAATCTTAATATCTTCAGTTGTTTTCAATCTAAACCATTTATATATCTTCATTGAGTAAAACTGACGAAAAATGATATTTTAGTCATTATACTCAATGTAAATGTGCCAAAAATGGCTAAAATATTTATTTTCATTGACTTTAATGACTAAAATATCATTTTTTTTGTTAGTTTTACTTAACAAAAATAGACAAATTGTTTAGATTGAAAATAAATTAAAAGATTAAAATTTAAATTGACAAAATTAAAAATTTATTTTATTAAAATACTCAAATAATGAGTTTGTTTCATAATTTATGCTGTAAATATTAAGGGAACTACATACAGGTGGGAGAAAGGGAAAAAAAATACCAACCCATGGAGGGGTGTGACTGACAGTTGCACCTGACACTTGCACCTCTACAGCCTTTCATTTGTACCCTACCACACAGACACATTTGCACCCCAATGTGTTTGTAATTTTTTTTTCTTTTTCTCCCACATGTATGTAATTCCTCTTAAATATTACTGATTCATTGTATTTGATTTATTGCGATACACTATAATAAATAAATAAATAAATAAATTTCTCACGACACAAAGGTCATTGTCATGACAAAAAATTCTTAGCTTATTTTTTCAACAATGATGCATAAAGCTGTGTATAATATTGTCAAAATCATCAAAATCGTATTGAACCACGCTGAACTGCATATTTTTTTTCACTTTTGACGGGTGGATTGGACGGATGAGGGGTCCAAGAAAGGCGAGTCGGCGCGGATTATGATTTATAAAGTCAACTCGCCAAATCAACTAACCAAACTCGTCACTAATTTCATACAATATATATATATATATATTAGTGGGTGGCACACGCAATGTGTGTGTAATTTAGATAAGTAAGCATAAAAATAAATAATAAAGAAATTTATATCATAATATGTATGCTGTCTTAATGGTAAGAGTGTTCTTAATGAAACTCAAGATTTGAATTCAATCTTATTCACACTTTTGAATAATATATTTTTATTTTAGGATAAGAAAATCTGCCATGTGGCAGAAGGAGAAGCCACCACACTATTAGACGCTAAGTCATATCCTCACATGTATAATAGTATATGTATATATATACCCAGGTTACATTCCAACCATTGGAATTGTTTGGAATGAACTATATAAGTGTACTTTTTGATTTTTGTCTAAAAAAGTAGAGGAAAAAAAGATAGTTATTTTGGATAATTTTTTGACTTTTTATAAAAAAATGTGCAGTAAAATATTATATAAAATACAAAAATTACTTTCTTACCCCTCTGCGTACTGATATGCTTTCCGTGCATATCAGTACGGTTGCACAGTGCAGAGTTTTTTTTTTTTAAAAAAAAATTCCCGTGCATGTTAGTAAGGGCTTTTCAGTCTTTTTGCCCTTTGTGTAGGTTGACTTTTTTTTGCCCAATTGATTAGTAAATAGTGCCAACTTTTTTTTTTTTTTTTTTTTATAGGAGCAATTTGAGAACTTGGTAAAAAGTTAACTTTTTGGCTTTTTACCAAGTTCTAAAAAAGCCCAAAAAAATCACCAAAAAAGTCAATTTTTTTGTCAAAAAAGTCACAAAAAAAGTTAAAAAGCCAAAAATTAAGGCTCTGTTTGGTAAGCGTTTTGAATTATAGTTTCACCCATTGATTTGAGTGTATTGTTTGTTTTTAGCTTTCAAATCATAATTCTACATCCATTTTTCAAAACTCAATTCAAAACATAATCATTATTTTTCAAAACTCATAACCAAACACATAATTCAAAACTCTTTTCAAAACTCAATTCAAATCAATATTTAAATTTTTTAAATATTTAAATATTTTAAAAATATTTTAATTTTGTGAAGATTTTAAATATTTTAATATTTAAATATGTTACGATTTTTTTAATTTTTTGAATATTTTTAAATATTTTAATTTCAAAATATTACGATTTTAATTTTTTAAATTTTAAAAATATTTTATAAAAATAAATTCAACTCTATTTTATAAAAATATTTTTAAATATTTTAATTTTTTTGTTATGTATTTGGTTATGATTTGAGTATAGAGTTGTGAGAGTAGTATGGAGTTTTGAGTTATGTGTTTGGTTATGAGTTTTAAAAATAATTTCTTAATTGAGTTTTATTTTATGTGTTTAGTTACGATTTGAGTGCAGAGTTGTTTTTAAATTTTAAAATATTAACATTTTAAATTATTTATTTTTTAAATATTAAATTATTTAAATTTTTACGATTTAAATTTTTTGAATATTTATTTTAATCTTTTGCTTATTAAATTTTTTAGATTATTTAAATATTTATGATTTAAATTTTTTTAATATTTATTTTGAAAAAAAATTATTTCCTTTGTAGTATTTTCAATTAAAAAATTGATTAATGTTATTTTCTGTTAATAATAAATTTTTTTAATTAAATTTTAAAAAGAATTTGGTTATGAGTGTTGATTAGAATTTTCAATAGTGTAAAAGTAGTGTGTTTTGTTATGAATTATAACAATTTGAATTAAATTTTGAAAACTCTTTCCAAAACTCATAACCAAACAAATTTTCTTACTTCACATGTCAAATCAAACTTTCAAAACTCAATTCCACACTCAATTCAACACTCTGTTCAAAAACCATAACCAAACAAATTTTCTAAACTCAAATTATAATTCTACAACTCACAAACTCAAAATACAACTCACACTCTCAAATCATATTTACAAAACTCTACCAAATATAACTTAACTTTTTACCAACTTTTCAAAATACCCTATAATAACTTTTGACTTTTTAACTTTTTTTTGGACATCCCAGACAAGCACTATCAAAGTAAATGTACACACACTTGCGCGCGCACAATTAATTCGCAAACAGTCCTAATTCACACCCGAAAACATCTCATTTCATACATTTGCTTCGTCTCCTCTGTTGCTCTTTTTTTTAAAATATTTATTACCTTGTTAAATTGTTATTGCCCAATTTGTTTGAATTGTTGAATTTTTAGTTTACTAGTTTGTCAATCTTTAATGTTAGATTAGATGAATGAATATCTATTTTAATTTTAACTATTTTAGTTAATTTATAAATTAGATTTTTCTACTCTTTGATTCAAATTTTATAATTTGAATTATGTTTTTTTTTTAATAAACCTCCAATCCACTTATAGAGACCCTAATTTTTTGTAATTACACTTGAAACCCTGAGCCTTAGGTTAATAGCATTTTAGCCCTAGTTTCGTAAAAGTCTGCATAAGGGCCCAAGTAAAGAATAATTTCTCTGTGTGTTACCATAATTAAATCATAGAACACCACTTTATGATTGGAACTATCCTAAAACTTGGTTTTATTTATTTTACCTCATAATTTTTAAATTAATTCACACATTTTATTTTTATTTCTATTTTTTTTGATTTTGTTGTTCTTTCATTTATTATTTATTTGAATAGAATACTATTGTTTGTTTTTTTGTTTGTTGTTATCCAATCAACTTTTCCACCAACATATTATATATATATATAAACTATGTATATATC
>JAPPVO010000453.1:0-13300 GCA_030407325.1 Camellia japonica | reverse complement strand
CATATCACATTGCATTGAGTATGCTAAGTTTTTTGTTTGCATTGAGCAGGCCATGTTTTGTTTGCATTGTGTTTGGAATAGGTGTTAGTCCAAACACGGGAAATGAGGGGCGTTTCATACTTAAAGTGATGAAACGTGCCTCAATTCCAGTCGCCGACGCTCTTGATCATACATGATAGAGTTTTAAGCCTTATGTGTTTACTTGTGCATTCATTTTACATTGAATTGTGCAATTTCGCCTCTCAGCCATCATGCATTGAAATACGCGATTGGTGGCCCGAGGGTCAAGAATCTACACTCCCTTGAGTTCATGAAATGATAGGGAGGGTGGTTGTGCACACATACCTTGCAAATACATTGCCATGCCCTTTCTTGCTCTGTGTTGCAGCAAACTGGAATTCAGCAGCAACAACTGGTCGGCCAGCCAGAAAAACTAGCTGGCCGACCACTTTTCCTTGCTTTCAACAAAGATAGGTGGTCGGCCATGGCTGCAGACACCAACAACTGGTCGACCACCCTCCCACAGGTCCCCAAGATGTGTTAGAAGCTTTCTGGAGCTTGGTGCAAGGTTCTGAGGACAATTGAAAACAGAGGCAAATCGGGGCATCGCATTGGATTTCTGAACGAGGCGACCGGGCATGCATCCAGTCTTCTCCTTTTGAGAACCTCCTGCTTTTATTTCTTTCCTTAGCTGCCATGCTTAGATAGCTAGTTTACGCTTTGGTTTGTACCTTAATAGTTAATGCGTTTAGCTATTTCAAATTGTTTTGTAATAATTAGTTAACTAGGATTAGTTAATTAATTTGTTGTGTAATAATTAATTTAATTAGCTTAGATTAGCTAGTCAGCTTCTTATTCGGACTCCCCCCTCGAGAGGGCCAATTGTTGTAATAAGTGTGCGTGTGTGTGATGCATGTCTTCCAACCCCCATTTCTTTCTCCCTTTTACTTAACCCCTTACGATGGTTAGTTTTAGGGCATATTTTGTTTAGCATACCTTATGCTTTGCATGCGTGCATCATTCATTTGTATTGCATGCACCGGGCTCGGCACATCATACAAACTGCATTGTATTTCAATTCTAATTTGAATACATGTTGTCAAATTGCATTTCACATGACATTCTAGATAGCCGAGCCTATCTTAGTTGCATTTTCGCATGTGTTGTATTAGCCATCTTAACATGAACTAGAATCATGCATGATTTCTAACTAGTTCTTTATTTTGGCTCGGAATACACTGTAAGTGTTTACGCTTTAGCATACTGCATGTGTGTTATTGATTGCCATGTATAGCATGCTTGCCATGAGGCTAACTGCTTATGTGATTAACTGCCTGAATGCATGTGGGTGAAGGTTGGATTACTTGAATTGGAACAATTCATTGAAATCCTCGATTGAGCCTACTTGCGAATAACAAACTTCAAACCGTTTTCAAACAAACAAAAATGCAATGTTTTGTTCCAATTTAGGCAATCTAGTCTATACTTGTATGTTGTGCGCACCACATAGTAATTCTAGGTTTAATAACTGGAATAAGAGCCATGTGTTTTCAAAAAACAAAATATCATGCTCAGTATAGGCCGATCTTTGATCGGGCGAGCGGGGGTGCTCATTACATGACCTTCCCCTCTCGTACCCAAGTTCTCGAGCCGAGGCAACTTTGGTGATAACGGACACGTAGCTTTAGGCACGAGTCAGGGTTTCCTAAATTTCCCCAAAATAAAATATTTAGGTGGCGACTCTGTATCTGGCAAAGCAGTCCATGTTTGGCACTTCTTTATAAAAACCAGTTTTCCAAAACGATTTGTCGGATTTGGACTCTTTGGTGATTTATCAATTTTACATTGCACTTTGTAAGATCAGATTAAGAATCGTGACATTGAGTCCAAACTGTAGTAGCTCAGAACAAAACGAGATTCGCACCCTCACAGGGCGGATATCGGGGGTTCCCGAGAGCGCGTCTACACTTGTCCTCATGCTTAATTTGATATATTATATTCATGCAAAACCACTAGTTAATAATAACAAACAAACAAAGAAAAGAAAGTCGATACTCAATTTTAAAGCTATGATCATGTGATTGACAACCCAAAAATGGAGTATTTGACAACTATATTTGCCAGAAATCTGCTCATAGTGGAAGAAAAATCATGAAGTCAACTTTGGATTACACTTAAGCAATAACAATAAAGAGATAGTATTCTTTAGTGAATATGTAAATCTAAATTTGTATAAGTTTTAGTATGATGTTTGCAATGGTTTGGTCTCATAAGCAAAAGACATTTCATCCTCCCTCTTATATACGCAATAGTAGAGAGTGAAGAAGACTCAAACACAAAAGCCAACAATGTAGACAGTGGCGAAGAAGAAAAAGAGGAAAGCTGGATACACAAGGTCCTCCACCTCTTCTATATCTATTCTCTTTGAAATCCTCAAATCTTGTGAAATGAGAGTTTTAGGTAACAGAAAATTCACTTCTATGCAAGAGTTGCCATGCCAAAAGAATGTTCTAAATTATTCTCAAGGCACACCCAACAAGGATAAGAAAAAGGACCACCAAAGAATCCACATTGTGATAAGCTAAAAATTTATGTCATAACTCAAGCTAATGAAAGACCGACTAGGACTTTTGAGAATGGCCATAAAATATGACAATTTGGGTGAAGTAGGAATATAAAGAAAATACAAACAAAATTTAAAAAAAAAAAACACACACACACACACACACACACATACACATAATGATATATCTTATTTATATTATTTAATAAAAATTAAAATGTCTATCAATTTAGTTTATAATTATAAAAATAACATTATTTCATCAATTTTGCCTTTAATATCGTTTTTGATTTTAATAATGGAGCATCAATTTCCTTGTATTGTCTTTCAAGTGTTAGATGAGACTTTTGCACTATATTTGGCAAAATTTATGAAACGAATGATACAAGACATGAACAATGTGGAGACCAAATATCTCCATTTATTTATGATGTCTTCAACATAAAAAACCAAACATATACTCATTACTAAAAAGGTCATTGTTGACTTGGTTTATTACTTTTAAATCCTTGTATATAGAGAAGATTATTTTGAGATTCTAAGATTATTATAATATTGTAAGATTTAGTGAGATAGTTGGTGAGAGAAAGAACCAACTCATTGTAATCTCTAATTCATAATGAAACTTGATAGACAAAGATTTATAACCAAACCACGTAAATGTTGTTATGTGTTTATCATGTTTTCATTGTCGTCATATTTGACAATCATATTTTACCATAATAATAATCAATCAAATGCCCAATTCTTCTAACCATGCCAAACCACTAACCAACATAAACGTAGATGAAAAATTACGGTTAGAAATATTCAAGAAGTATAAATAATGATGGAAACAAAATTGGGTGAAGCATACAAAATTTAATAAAAAAATAAAAAATAAAAATTATATCCATTACATTTATGAGAATCCAAAGCAAACAGAATGTGCCTTACCAACTCAACAATCCATTAGTAAAAGTAGAATAAAAAACTTTGAATACATCTAAATCTAAATTTTACACTACTCGTAGCGATGTGATTCAAATTTGTTTCATGCCTGAATGTTTTGAAAACATACCTTGCAGTAACTTGGCATAACCACGTTACAAATTAGTATAGCAACATAAATCGAACCTAAATTGTTTATTTCAGATAATTTCACAAATAAGGGCAATAATTTCCCAAACTAGAAACCAGCAGAGGATAAACTATGTATATTTATACTTGCCCCAATACAAACAATGAAGAAAATGAGAAGAGGGATGGAAAATATTTTCGAAATACATTCCATGTTGGGCCAGCACAATTTTTCTTTATGGCATAAATGTGAAAATTAGGTACACGAACTGATAAGAGACGAGCTACGGTAATCTAGTGAACATGGGAGCTTAGAATGGCACATAACTTGAGAAGTATATTTGGCGATTGCAATAATTGTCGGTTATTCTTGAGGAAGCTAAGCTTGTGGCCATTTGCTCAGTTTACCTGTATGTGGGAACTCTCTTCTTCTTTTTTTATATATTTATTTTTTATAATTATATTTGATTTTTACTTCCTGTATATGACCAATCAACTTCCTATTTCTAAACTTTCGACATTGGCAAGTAATTCTTGAGTACTCAGGTTGTCATTTGGAAAACTTAAGTTTTGGGAATGTACATGTACGCTTAAATGGTTGGAGCTCCTTTTGTTGTTTTTGATTTTATAATTTATGCTTCTAGTGTTTCTTTTATCACTGGTGTTCAGTAGCGAGATTCTATATTCAAGAGGTAAAAACAGACATCTCTATGAACTAGGACCAAGACCAGAGTAGGTTTCTAAGCATATCTCATCAAACTAGCTTCCCTAGTGAAGCACAAAAAGGGTTTGATTTCGCACAATGTTAAACCACAATTAGTTTCAAGGTGTCGATTTAGAAATTCATCGAACAATAATATTCTAAAGTTGAGGCATAAGGGAAATCTGTAGGGTGACGGGTGACAATAGGTTTTTAAATCATCTCCTTGTACCACCTTCCCTGTTGAAGCACAATTAGAGATGGACTTGATGCAATAGTGGGATATACTGGGCTTCATGTTGTAGCTTACTATGATTTTGTACAATAGTGGAAGTTTGAAGCTCCTATGATGATTGAGCCAAAACATAAGTAGCTATTATGACGAGCTTTTGTGAAAACAATTTGATGAGGAAAACAGAAAACCTTTTCCTGAAGGGTTTTTTTTTTTCCCCTCATGTTGTAATAAATATTATCAAAACACAATAATACCCGCTTCATAAAAAATTTTACGACACAAACTGGGTACCTTATGTAGTGTAGGTTGAATGATTCAGCTGCTGTTGAGTGACAATAATTGTAGTGATTGAATCACCTGCATATGTAGACAGAGCATTATATATAATCAGTTTGGTTGCTGAGAAAATTGAGCAAAAGAAAGGACAGATTCTTCAAAATCATTTTGTCTCGCTGGTTCTAGAAAATAAAAGGATAAAAATAAAATTCACCCATATCTATAGGAAATTACTAGAAAGTAGCATGTAATGCTGGATTTGTTTAGTGTTTTTCCATTTTTTCCTTCAATTTTCTTGGTAGCCAAACGGAATCTAAAACAAAATTCACCCATATTTGTAGGAAGTAACTAGATAATAGGCATGTAATGCTGGATTTTTAGTTTCTTTCCATATTTTCACTTAATTTTCTTGGTAACCCAACTATATCCATTTATATGAGTAACGGATTCCAGAGAATATGGAAGTAATAATTTGGTGTTTTGTTATTTTTTTTGGTTTTGAGTTGGAGTTGTTTATGCTCAACTAATTGTTTTTTATTATCTGTTAGAACTTAAGCAAACAAATTGATTGGATCATTTCTTACTAGAGGACTCATGTATTTTGCTCATTAATTTAGGGCCACGTACATTATATATTAAACATCTGCATATATCCACACAACATTATATATACACACATTCACCTGTATATATTATACATCATGTTTGAAATTTATCATAAATTACAGCCCCAAACATTAAATTTTGAATAAACCCTAAAGCAGCAATGTGAGAAAATGAGGAAACAGAGCAAGGGGGATAGACAAAGAGAGAGAGACACCTGCAATACATGTACAAAGCATTATACACACACACATATATTAAACATCATCTTTCAAATTTTTAATAAATTAGGGGCACATACATTCAAATTTGAATAAACCCTAAACCAACAATGTCAGAAGAAGGGGAAGCAGAGTAAAGAAGAGAGAGAGACAGAGAGAGACTGTATGAGAGAGCTCAAGTGACAGAGAGAAAGAGACACGCACGGACAGACCGTGAGCAAAAGTGAGAGTGAGAGAGAGAGAGAGAGAAGAGAGAGAGAGAGAGAGAGAGAAAACCTGTGATGTGTGACTATGACGGTGGTGATTTATGCGGGGGGTGGTGGTCGTCGTCATGTCAACCATACGCTAGGCTACGGTGAGGGGGTTGGTTTTTGTGAGGTTTGGTGAAGGACAGTGTGTGTGTGTTACAAAGTGTGAAGTTATGTTATACAACAGAGAGAGGGGCGCGCGCAGAAACAAAGGAATTGGCGGGTTGAAAATTGAACCTTTAGCGACTAATTTCTCTATTTGTCGGCAAAGGAATAGATATGCCGACTAAATTTTTTTGTAGCCAAAAGGTGACTAAACAACAACGAAAATATTAGTCGCCAAAAGTCCTATTTGGCGATTAATTCTAATTTTAGTCGGGAAAAACCAATATTGCTGATTAATTTATTTTTTTGGGCCTAAAATGTGGACTAATAGTGACCAATCAAATTTTTAGTCGCTGAAAGTGGAGTTTTTACGAACTAAATTTAAATTTAGTCGCCAATAAGTAATATTTATTGACTAAAATATTTTAATAGCGATATCTTGAACCAACGTCGCCAAAAAATGTACTTTCGGTGACTAAAATTTGTTTAGTCACCAAAAATGGTCGCCAAAGGTGCAATTTCTTGTAGTTTTATAGTCCCCCTCAGAATGGTATTATTGCGAGAAAGCATAGACATATTACTGAGACAGCCATTGCTTTTCTTCACCATTCTTTTGTACCTTTGCGTTACTGGTTTGATGCCATAGCCATTTCTACCTTCCTTATTAACAGACTGCCTTCCTCCGACCTTTGTCATAAATCACTGTTTGAAGTCCATTTTTAATCCGTTCCAGATTACTCCTATTTTAGGACTTTTGGCTACAAATGCTTCCCCTGGCTTAAGCCTTATCAGCCAACTAAACTACAACCCAAATTTGTGTCTTGTGTCTTTCTTGGTTATCATCCTTTTGGCAAAGGTTATAGGTGTCTTGATTCTCTTACAAGTAAAGTTTATTTATCCAGACATGTAGTCTTCCATGAACATATCTGTCATTTTGCTTCTCTTTCTTCTCCAACTACTTCCTATTTATCATCTCCTTCTTCTTTTCTTGTTATTGATTCTTTTTTCTGGTCATTAGCTACAACTTCTTCTAAGTCTTTTTCTTCTCAGCTTCCTTCTCTTTCTCTCTCTCAAACTTCTGTTTCTCATTCTCTATATGCTTCCAATTCTGGTGCTACTTCCTCTTCTTCTCTTCCATTTGTTTCTTCTCCTTAGTTTCCTGCAATTCCTATTCAGTTTATTGCCATTTAGTTACCTCCTTTACCACCTTCATCTACTCCTTCTAATATCCATCGTATGGCCACTAGGTCGAAATTTGCAGCACCTTCTCTTTGTTTAGCTATTGCTAAATCTGCTACTCCTTACTTAGACTCAGAACCACCTTCCAACAAAGATTACTTTCTCCCATATGGCATAAGACTATGCTTAAAGAATTTCATGCTCTTCAGAAACAATAGACTCAGTCATTAGTCTCTCTCCCATCTACTAAAAATGCCATAGGATGTAAATGGGTCTTCATAGTTAAAAGAAACTCTGATGGTACCATTGCTCGATATAAAGCTAGATTAGTGGCCAAAGGGTACTTGCAGTAAAAAAGGATTGATCTTTATGAAACTTTTAGACTAGTGGCTAAGCAGCCTACTATTGGAATTCTACTTTGCCTTGCTCTTCATCACAACTGGTCACTTAAACAATCGGACATTTCCAATGCCTTTCTTCATGGCATTCTTGAAGAGGAAGTGTTTATGCTTCAACCCCCAAGTTTTGTGGACTCATCTTCACCCAATCATGTCTGCAAACTTCACAAAGCCTTATATGGCCTGAAATGGGCTTTAAGGGCATGGTATTCCACCTTCTGTGCCTTCTTAATCTCTCAAGGGTTTATCAACAGTAAACGTGATTCCTCACTGTTTATCCAAGAACATCCACTTCAATGACTTACTTACTCATCTATGTAGATAATATCTTACTTATTGGGAACAATTCCACTAGTATTCAAACTCTTATCACTCACATGCATAATGCATTCTCTATGAAGGAATTGGGGAACATTTCTTATTTTCTAAAAATTTCTGTTCTATCTACCAACTTAGGGTATCTACTTTCTTAACAAAAATATGCCAAGGAAATACTTCTAGAAGCAAGTCTTTCCACTTGTAAACCTTGTTCCTCTCCTAGATCTATCAAACCCAGTACTCTTCCTAGTGCTTCTCTTACTTTTGATAACCCTGCTCTTTATTGAAGGCTTGTTGGGGCCTTACAGTACCTTACCATTACTCGATCTGATCTATCTTTGGTTATCAATCAAGTCTGTTAACACATGCATGCTTCTACAGTGGGTCATTTTGCTGTTGTGAAAAGGATTCTCATATTTATGTAGAGTACTCTCACTCATGGTTTGATATTTACTCCCAGCACTTTCGATATTCATGGTTTCTCAAATTCCAATTGGGCAGGTGATATTCATGATAGAAAGTCTACATTAGGTTATTGTGTTTTTTCTGGGGACTAATTTGGTGTCTTGGTTAGCAAAGAAACAAGCCACTGTTTGCAGATCATCCACTGAGGCCGAGTATCAAGCCTTAGCTCATACTCCTGCTGAGTTGAGTTAGATTGCAATGTTACTCACTGAAACTGGTATCTCCTCTCCTACCACACCTGTTCTTTGGTGTGATAATCTCTTTGTTATAGCCTTGTGTAGCTCGCCTTTTTCGCGCCCCTTTTTCGGAAGTTTGAAAAAAAGCCCTACAGTTCAGACTCCCGTGGTTCTGAATCTAATCTCACAAGTGCAATGTGAAGTTGATAAACACCAAAGGGTCCAAGTTCAGCAAATCTTTTGGAACATTGATTTTAGAATCAAACGCCAAAATTGGACTCCTTTGCCAGATATAGAATCGCTACCTAAATATTTTGTTTTGGGAAATTTAGGAAACCCATGACTCGTGCCGAACGCCACTTATCCGTCATCACCAAGATTGTCTCGGTTCGAGAACTTAGGTACAAGAAGGGAAGGTCATGAATGCATTTGAGCACCCCTGCTCACCCAATCAAAGATCGGCCTTTACTAATCATGATGCAATTCTTATTCAAATTGTATACTCTTTTCCGATTATTAGGCTAACTTTATTATGTGATGCATACAAGTATAGACTAATTTTGCAAATATCGGAATACTTGATTCATGTTTGTTTTGAAAAACAAAAGTGCTTTGAATATGTACCACTTGAAAAAGTGATCGCATATGAACATTATTCAAATTATTCCAATTTAAGAAAATAGCCTTCATCCACAGGCATTCAAGCAGTTTATCAATTAAGCATTTAGCCTCATGGCAAGTATGCTAGACATAGCAACAATCACACTTATGCAACGTGCTAAAGCATAAAAACTTACCTTATACTCCAAGCCAAAAGAGAAACTAGTTAGAAAAATGCATAATCCTAACTATGCAATATGGCTGATGTAACACATACGATATGCAATTAAATAGGCTCGGCTACTAATATGGTACATGAATCAATTTGATAGTATGCAGTTTAACATGTATTTAAAGAAGTATGTAAACAAGCAATTTAAAATGATGAACCGAGCCCCGGTGCATGTAAGACAAGTGGATGCAAACATGAATAATGCTAAATAAAACATGATGACCTTAATCTAACCATTATAAGCGATTAAATAAAAGGGAGAAAGACGTGGGGTTGGAAGACATACACATTATTACAAAATTGCGCCCTCACACCAGAGGGTCTAAATGTTTGAGTGTCCAAATTAACTATTTATTACAAATCAAAATGAATAAACAATTAAAAGGGTTGTCTAATTTATTATAACAACAATACATATGCAATGTTTGTGTGATGCTCCTCGGAAGCCACTCTGTCTGCCTTGCCTTGTTGGGAACTATTCTGTTTCACCCTTAGTCACTATTGCAGTCACTACTGCTAACCAAAAGTGTATGGTTTGCCATATATTGGGGTTTGGCTGACCCGCAATCGATTTGAGCTCAAATAAATCCGACCATGCCTTATTTCTTTGTAGAAGACTGCTTATTCATGCCTGAGGTGAAAACAGTGCAGACAGGGTGTTCCGAGTTCTGTTTGTCCCTTTCACACTTCTCTATCATTGGAAAGCCTCGAGAGAAAGGTGGAATTGTTTCTAAAATCATTAATGAGCAAGTTGATTGCTTGATGATTTCGGGTACAATTTGGACAAAAATTAATAAATGAATGGAACCACCCCTCCATGCTATCATAGATTGAAGTCAAAGAGGGAGGTAGAGGGTTCATCTAAAACATCATCATGAATTGATGTTTAGATAAGCCTTGACACAATAGACTCGGCATAACGTCTGGCTGAATCCAAGCAATATACTTTATTTTCTTTATGCAGTTTATTCATTTTAGTAATTTTTGTTAGTCCTTTCTATTCTTTAATTCATTAAGTCCAAGTTGACGATTATGTCCACTAAATGAGAAGTGCACCAAATAGGAAGTAATTATTAATATGAAAGAGAGATTATACCGTTAGCGATGAATCTCCGTAGAGATTAAGCCATTAAGCATAGATCTCTAGCTCATATTTTGAATAACCATCAACCATTTGAAATTACTCTCAATTTAAAGAAATGGATGATAGGTAACACTTCAAGATTCGTCTAAAACATCATGAATTGGTGTTTAGACAAGCCTTGACACAATAAACTTGTCATTATGTTCGGCTAGGCGGAAGCAATATGACTCATTTTCTTATGTATGTTGATTGCTTTTAAATCAATTTTCTTAGTCACTTCCATTTTTTAGTCCATTTGTCCGAAGTGATTATTAAGTCCTCTAAAGGAGAAAAAGTGTCAAACGGGAAGTTGTTCTTGGCATGAGAGAGATGTAACGCCTTGGTAATGAACCTCTGAAAAGATTAAATCATTTAGCATGGAAGGTCTCTTTCTCATACTAAAAACAACATATGTGGGACTTCAATTCACCATTTTCAATTAGATTACAATAATATACAATATAACAATAAATCAAAGCAAAAGAGCAAAATAAGTAAGAAATGCAAGAAAATGAAAGGTTTGTGAAATTCACATTCCAAGGAAATGATGAACTCCTTAGTTTACAAACTCCCTCTTGATCACCCTCAAGTGTAGGAAGTGTGTTCTCAAATCCTCAGTAGTTATGGAAGCTTGGAAGTGTTTTGGCTCAAGGTTGAAATGTAGACAAATTTTCCTCTTTTACTCTCTTTTTTCTCTAAAACTCTCTTGAATCAATTTGTTACTTTTTTGCTTCTTGAATCAATTTTTTTTGGCCCCTGAAATCTCCCCATTTGGTTGCTTTATATAAGCAACAAATAGATAATATAATAATATAAATCTATATAATATATATCTATATATAATATAAAGTATATAAGTATATAAAGATTTTATATATATATATTTTTATATATGTTTGCTGAGATTGATGTCGGCAGCCGAGGGCTGACCGACATCAATATAATTTTTTATTATTTTTCTTTTATTATAATATAATATAATATCTAAAATATATAATTTATACTAATATATATAAAAACACCAAAAATATGAACAAACACATAAAATTATGCAAAATTACAAAATACTAAACTAATGAAATATTTAGTAGTTTAAAACAATTTGGCCAAAATGGTGAAGGTTGGGATTAAAGTTCAAATTTCATCTCTCTTACTGAGGATTCTGTAAGAAACACATTCTAATTGTCATTATTGGGTAATAAAAAAAAGCGCCCAAGTCTTAGGACCGATCAAAATAGGGTGTCTATAGTTGCCCTCTTTGACAGAACTCGGAATCATAAAATAACGTGAGTGAATGTCAAAGTCCGAAGACGACCCATTTGACGAGGTCGTAAGACTTTGGGCAAACAAACAAATATGCAAATAATTGGTTAAACCCGAGGGTTGCCTACGTATCCTTTTGCAAGGAATCAAACCTGCGTAGGTCAGGGGTAGGATGTAAATGAAATGCACTTGAAAGCTGGACTCACACGCTTCACGGAGCTGGCTATTTTGAAAACTTATGTCATGTAATGAAGATGCAAAACAATAATAGATGCAACATATGAATGAGCAGCTTCAAGCTTAAAACCAATACATCTAAAACATATTATAACCACGCCAAAACGTAGAACGAGGAAAGAAAAGACCACTGAGGGTTGCATTTCACACATCTTGAGAAATCAAGAAAGGAAAACCACTCGAGGTTGAGCTCACGCGTACCGAGATAGAGGCAAAACAAGCCCAGGCTTGCGGTTGACGAATCCTAAGATACTCTAATCACGCTAAAACCATGAGAAGAGGAGAAAAACAGTTTGAGCTCGCGTTTCACGTGTCCCGAGATAAAACATGCCCAAGCTCGTGGTTCACACATCCTGAGATTCTTTAATCAC
The DNA here is from genome assembly GCA_030407325.1 of Camellia japonica. Taxonomy (NCBI): domain Eukaryota; kingdom Viridiplantae; phylum Streptophyta; class Magnoliopsida; order Ericales; family Theaceae; genus Camellia; species Camellia japonica. The sequence continues at coordinate 928 of JAPPVO010000453.1, read as the reverse complement.
TCCAAAATCGTGACAAGAGGAGAAAAACAACTCAGGCTCGCTCTTCACACGTCCCGAGATAAAACACACCCAGGCTCGCAGTTCACACATCCTGAGATACTCTAATCACTCTAAAATCGTGAGAAGAGGAGAAAAACAGCTCAGGCTGGTGCTTCACGCATCCCGAGATAAAACATGCCTAGGCTCGCGGTTCACGTGTCCTAAGATACTACAAAGGTACGAAATGGTGCCACAAATACAAAATGTAGTGAAAGTGTGCGATAGATGCACGAAGTGAACAAGTGCGATAGATGCACAAAATGAACAAGTGCGATAGATGCACAAAGGTGATATGATTATAGTAAACAGACAAACGGCATTGTAGAAAGTACTTCATGGGGTGAGTGATGATGAATCGCTCTGCTCTGATGGGAATCTCCCTTTTGCTTACTTCAAACTTTTACCCTCAGCTCACAGTTCGAAGGTCCTCAAATCCTGACAAAGGATAACTTCTGCATGTAGAAACGACGTATGCTGTTTTTCTTCTTGATCATATTCACAACTTTCTCTATTCTCCAACGGGGTGACAGACTATGTTGGTTCAGTATCCAGAATTGAAGCGCATACATGCTACCTCAACCTATGGGGCAACCATACAAATTTCAAGCCGAGGATACACCCCTGGGTATTCAAACCAGACTTTAGTCTCAAAAATTCCAAACCTTTGTGTTCTAGGCCTCGGCCATTCGAACTCTAGTTCCCACCGTCGCAGTTGGTCTCCTAGGAACTTATTACAAACACAAGCAGGTGGCTATATTAGACCACTTGAATTCGTTCGGGCACGACAAACACCAAAAATTGCGCCTTTAGAGGATTTAAGGTCTCCTAGACCAAGAGAGTGCACAAGTCAATGCGATGTATAAGATAGCGCGATTAAATTGAAATGCAC
>JAPPVO010000452.1:0-31322 GCA_030407325.1 Camellia japonica | reverse complement strand
GAGGTTGTGCATCTCAAAGAGTTGGTTCCCTGCTTGTTGAGCGGTGGCCGTTTGCAAAATAGTTTTTGAGAATTTTTACTGAGGTTGACTATTTTCTCGAAAATCATTCTATCTTTTCAAAAAAACTGGACCCTTTTCATGGACCCAAAAAAGGAAAATTTTCAGTGCTCATAGCCTAACTTGCATGATTTTAAATCAAAAATCGAACAAGCATGTTAATCTAACTCTCATGTTGGTCAAAATTGTTTTAGTAGAAAGTAAAATAAAAAATGGTCAAAATGATGAACTAGGGGCACAGTTGAGTCAGGCTTCCTGTCTTTTCCCCGTCGCCAGCATTACTTGCCAGAAAGGGCACAACTGAAGCTAACAACGAAGGGCTGAAAGCTCTCTCATCTCCAAGCAACGAGGTATCAAGCCAAGTGCGAAGCACGAACTGGAATGGATCAGGATTCCACTTCCTCATCTGGACAGATCTAACCACGTCCAAACTCCCTAGCAGAGCATCGTCAACCAATGTCAACTACAGATTGCTACACACCCAGTTGTGGTGCAACCCTCTGTGGGAAAACTCACTGCTGTGTGCAGAAGAAAAGGAATCTAGCAGAATGCTAGGGCAAGAGCCCACAACTTCTTGTCTATCCACCAACCACTCAGGGGAGGATGAAAAATGAGAGATTGAAGAATAGAGAGATGTGCGATGAGAGAAAAAGTGAGAAAAGGGCTTTTTCAGAAAAACAGAGCTTGAGGGCCGAGTGATGTGAGAATCACAAATGAGAAAGGGTGGGAAAAACTACCCGGTGAAACAGGCTCCCTGTGCACATTTGAGTGTCGTGTTTTTTTTGTTTGTCTTGATTCTTGTTTTGAGTCGTTTCGAGTGTCAATAGATGTGTTAGGTTGTGTGCCTTTTATTTCCTTGTTGAGTCGTTTTGCTGCGTTCAGTCGTAGGCTCAATACCTGGTCGAAAACTCATCTCTCAATTTCAAAATAAAATCGTTTTGTGCTCCGAGTGCCGTGCCGTTCTCCACATTTGTGCAAAACAGAATTTGTTCTTTCATAAAACCACCGGGTTCAACCCAGGTCATGTGAGAACAGTAAAACCAGGACCTATCTGAAGCTATGAATTCCGGGCTGCAAAGCAAAAGCAAAAGAGGAAAATATCGGGCATCTGAGTTTTGTTCCAACTTCAGTAAGTTCCGAGATTGCATCCCGTATGTACCTCTTCAGGCCTTGCCAATGCTCCGAAGTATGAGTGTGCCTCTACCTCAAGCTCAAGATCAAGTCTGCCCCAAGCCAAAATGGCGATCAGAAGTGCTCTCCTCGAGTACCGTTTCGTGCTAGGGACATCTTGGCCATGTTTGCGATGAGTTCCTAGGAGATCAACTGCGACGGTGGAAACTAGAGTTCGAATGGCTGATGCCTAGAACGTAAAGGTTCGGGATTTCCGAGACTAAAGTCTGGTTTAAATACCCAGAGGCGTGCCCTCGGCTTGAAATCCGTATGGAAGCCCCATAGGTTGAGATAGCGTGTATGCACCTCAATTCTGGATACTGAACCAACCTAGTCTGTCACCCCGTTGGAGAATAGGGAAAGTTGTGAATATGATCAGGAAGAAAGGCAGCATCCAAAGTATTCTACGTGTAGAACCCTTGTCAGCATTCCAGAGCCTTTGTACTGTGAGTTGAAGGTAAAGTGTTCGAAGAGCACAAGGGGAGATCCCCGTCGGAGAAGAGCGGTTCACCGCCACTCACCTCATGAGGTGCTTTCTAAAGCGCCACTTTGTCCATTTATTGCTTTCCTTAAGCATCATGCATTGTAATGCATTGTACCTATCAAGTTTCTTTCTCAATCATGCACGATATTGTATGTACGGTTCATTCAAAGAAGTTCCGTTTGAGATCATTTATTAGTGTATCAATCACACTTCATTCATTTTGTGTAGCTATCACACACATCCTCATTTCGTGTATCTATCATGCACATATTCACATCATCACATTTAGTGTATCCATCACACTTGTTCACTTAGTGCATCTATCACACTTTGTGTTCGCTTTTAGTGTATCAATCACACTCTGTTCACTAAGTGCATCTATCACACTTCGTGTTCACATTCAGTATATCAATCATACTTTGTTCACTAAGTGCACTATCACACTTTGTGTTCGCTTTTAGTATATCCATCATACTTGTTCACTTAGTGCATCTATCACACTTTGTGTTCACATTCAGTATATCAATCATACTTTGTTCACTTAGTGCATCTATCACACTTTGTGTTCGCTTTTAGTGTATCAATCACACTCTGTTCACTTAGTGCATCTATCACACTTTGTGTTCACATTCAGTATATCAATCATACTTTGTTCACTTAGTGCATCTATCACACTTTGTGTTCGCTTTTAGTGTATCAATCACACTCTGTTCACTAAGTGCATCTATCACACTTCGTGTTCACATTCAGTATATCAATCATACTTTGTTCACTAAGTGCATCTATCACACTTTGTGTTCGCTTTTAGTATATCCATCATACTTTGTTCACTTAGTGCATCTATCACACTTTGTGTTCACATTCAGTATATCAATCATACTTTGTTCACTTAGTGCATCTATCACACTTTGTGTTCGCTTTTAGTGTATCAATCACACTTTGTTCACTTAGTGCATCTATCACACTTCGTGTTCACATTTGGTATATCAATCATACTTTGTTCACTAAGTGCATCTATCACACTTTGTGTTCGCTTTTAGTATATCAATCATACTTGTTCACTTAGTGCATCTATCACACTTTGTGTTCACATTTGGTCCATCAATCATACTTTGTTCACTAAGTGCATCTATCACACTTTGTGTTCGCTTTAAGTATATCCATCATACTTTGTTCACTTAGTGCATCTATCACACTTCGTGTTCACATTTGTATATCAATCATACTTTGTTCACTAAGTGCATCTATCACACTTGTGTTCGCTTTTAGTATATCCATCATACTTTGTTCACTTAGTGCATCTATCACACTTCGTGTTCACATTTGGTATATCAATCACACTCTTTCACATAGTGCATCTATCACACTTTGTGTTCGCTTTTAGTATATCCACCATACTTGTCACTAAGTGCATCCATCACACTTTGTGTTCCCTTTCAGTGTATCAATCACACTCTGTTCACATAGTGCATCTATCACACTTTGTGTTCGCTTCTAGTATGTATTAATCACACACACTCGCTTTGTATCTATCACACTATGCCTACTTTGTGTATCAATCACACACACTCGCTTTGTGTATCAATCACACACGTTCTTTTGTGTATCAATCACACACTCACACCTGTTCACTAAAGAGCATCCATCACACTTTGCTCACTTCATTCATCAAACCGGCTTCGCGTAGCGTATAAGTCCAATCTTCAAACCGGCTTCGCGTAGCGTGTAAGTCCAATCTTCAAACCGGCTTCGCGTAGCGTATAAGTCCAATTATCAAACCGGCTTCGCGTAGCGTATAAGTCCAATTTTCAAACCGGCTTCGCGTAGCGTGTAAGTCCAATCTTCAAACCGGCTTCGCGTAGCGTGTAAGTCCAATCTTCAAACCGGCTTCGCGTAGCGTATAAGTCCAATTATCAAACCGGCTTCGCGTAGCGTATAAGTCCAATCTTCAAACCGGCTTCGCGTAGCGTATAAGTCCAATTTTCAAACCGGCTTCGCGTAGCGTATAAGTCCAATTATCAAACCGGCTTCGCGTAGCGTATAAGTCCAATCTTCAAACCGGCTTCGCGTAGCGTATAAGTCCAATCTTCAAACCGGCTTCGCGTAGCGTATAAGTCCAATTTTCAAACCGGCTTCGCGTAGCGTGTAAGTCCAATCTTCAAACCGGCTTCGCGTAGCGTGTAAGTCCAATCTTCAAACCGGCTTTGCGTAGCGTATAAGTCCAATTGTCAAACCGGCTTCGCGTAGCGTGTAAGTCCAATTATCAAAAATCTTCCTGCATATCATTTGCATTTTGCCCCTGCCTGCGGGCATGCCTGCGGGCACACATATCTCTGTTTATCTTGTCTGATTGTCTAAGTCTTCGGCCTTGTCAAAAATGGGTCGTCTCTGGGCTTTGACATTCACTCCCGTCATTGTTATGACTTCCGAGTTCTGTCAAAGAGGGGCAACTGTAGACACCCCATTTTTGACCGACCTTAAGACTCAGACGTCACCGATTGAGCGCTCGGTGATGTTGCATATCGTGCTCGTTCAGAAGTTTCAGAGTCGCGGCCGTGCGCCCTGCCTCCGGACTTCCGAATCCTCTTCTGTGCCTTGTCTCGGTTTGCGAACCAGACTCGGTTTTCCCTGTTTTCTTTCCTGAGGGAAGGGAGTAGTCCTGTAGGCTATTTCTCGGTGGCCGTGTGCTACATTTCGTGGCCGTAGGCCATTTTGCCCATTTCGGAGCCCGGTTCCCAGTTTTCGGAGCCGTCAGGCCGTGTGCCTCGGTTCGGGACCGCCCAACCGTCTCCGATTCCTCCGGTTCTTGGCAGGTACCTCTGTTTTGTCATAACAGGGCACACTGGGGTCCCAGATACCCACTTCGTGGCTGAATGCCACTTTCGGTGCTTACAGTCGGTTTTCGGGCCCCGAACCTGGCGGTTTGGCCCCCGAGCATTCATTTCGCATCGGTTTTCTCCGATTTTTGGCAGGTACCTCTGTTTTATCATTCCGAGGAACACTGGGGCCTCTGATACCCACTTCGCTGCTGAACACCACTTCCGGTGCCTACAGCCCATTTTCGGGACCCCGAACTGCGCGGTTTGGGCCCCGAGCGTTCATTTCTCATTAGTTTTTGTTCAATTTTGGCAGGTACCTCTGTTTCAGCATTAGGAAGATCACTGGAGGGTAGGAGGCCAGCAATTATCCCAGATAACCAGTTTCGCTCCTCCGGCGCCCGTTTTGCTCACTTCCGGGCTAATGTTGAACACCCTAGGCCCATTTTCTTCCAACCAAAGCTACATATTTGTGATGAGGGCACATGGGAGGACCCTAAAAGTGCATGGTCGGCCAGCAATTCAGAGTTTCATTTTTGGGCCTCTCCTTCAAATGCAATGTTGTGACTCCTGCTTCAGTGTTGCCACATTCCGACCATGGAACCTTGTTCTACACACATGAGAGGACACCAAAAAGTGGTGGTCGGCCAGTAATTGTTGTTTTCATTTTTGAGCCTCTCCTTCAAGTGCAATGTTGTGTTTCCTGTTTCAGAGTTGCCAATTTCCGACCTTGGAACCTTGTTCTACACACATGGGAGGACACCAAAAAATGGTGGTCGGCCACTAATTCAACTTTTCATTTTTGCCCTTGGCTGGCCAGCCATGGGAGGTGGTTGGCCGGCATGGGAGGTGGCTGGCCGGCCATGGGGGTGGCTGGCCGGCCACCTTCAAGAAATCCACCTGGCCGGCCAGCTTTCTGCTTTTGAGCACTTTACAGCTGTCCAGCTGTTTTTCCCAAAATATCTCAGCATCCGGGGGATATTTTGGGAGGGAAAGCTTGGGTGCATTTCCCTCCCTTTTACACCCCTTTCTTGCCTATTTGAGGGGATGGCCTCCTCATTTGTTGAGGTTAGAAAAATTCCTCTCAAGAACCCCTCTTCCAAAGCCTCCATTCACATAGCCAAAAACTCAAAAACTCTCCAAGTGTCTAGCTCCTCTCTTCATCAACCCTAAGCACCACCATCCCCACTTCCATTCCAGCAACAAAGAGAGCTCTTTCAAAGGCTAAGAAGCAACAAAGTCAAGCCAAGAAGCAAAGAAAGACTTGTCTTCAAGGGTAAGTCACCAATTCCCCTTTTCTTGCACTTTTTTGCATCAATTTTCTACCCTACATGCTCTCTGTTTTGGGCTCTGGCCCCTTCTGGTTTTGTGCTTATTTTGAGCCCTTCTACAACATTGAAGAAGGGCTCAACCCTGTTTGGTGTCTCCTTCATACACTTGCTTCAATAGCATCTTTTATGCCAATTGTTTTGCATGCTTTATTTTCCTTATGAGTAATCTGATTTCGGGACTGATGTAAACTGTTAGTGGGCTTATATTTAGCCCCTATTCAACATTGAAGAAGGGCTCCATCATGTTTGGTGACTCTAGCATGCACTTCCTTTGAAATCCTTCCATTTTACCGTAAAATTGCATGATTTTTTTTGGCCTATTTGTGATCTGAGTTGGAGTATGCAACATACTGTGATTGTGCTTACTTTGAGCCCCTCTTCAACATTGAAGAAGGGCTCAACCTGGTTTTCTTACTCTACATATCACTTGCTTTGAATTCTTGTCATAATCCCACTTTGCATTTGTTTTTAAGCTCACCATGCTTCGGATTTCAGCTTTCATCAGGCCTAGACAGAGCCTTATTTTTTCCTATTCTTCATGTTTTGTTAAGGGCCTTAGGCCATTTGATGATTGGTTTTGGTACTTCATGTTATATCCTTCATATTTCCCGTAAAATTGCATGTTTGTTTAGGCTTGCTTAGCCACTGATTTGAGTCTTCATCAGGCTTATAAAGTGTCTTATAATTGTCTATTCTTCATACTTTGTCAAGGGTACAAAGTTGTTTGACCATTGCTTATGGTACCTCATGTTGTAGCCCCTTATTGGCTCATTTTTGCATGCCATTTTGAGCATATCCACACACTGAATTAGAGGATCTCATCTACTGTAAATATGCATGTTTTTGGCCCCTCTTCAATTTTGTAGAACTGATTTTTCTGGTTTGAGCATTGTACATACTGCTTGCTTTGTAATTCCTCTCTTTTTCCCCGTTTTTGCAAGCTATTTTTGCCATGCTTGTGGTTCTTGTTTAGCCTTGCTTTGTACTGGAAAAATGCCATATTTGGGGCTGCTTTGCTACTGTTTTTGCTTTCATGTATCAATTTTGCATGTTTAGCATAGCCGTAGGCCATTTCGGGTACTTAGAATCACATTTCGGGATGATTTCATGCATTGATTGTCATTTCGTATCATTTCGGGACTGTTTTCCCCTTTATTTAAGTGCTGAAATTTGGTTTGCATGATTGCATATCATTTCCCGTGCCATTTCATGCCTTCGGGCCATGTCTCGGTTTGCGTGCCCGTGGGCACGCACTTCGAGACACCTCTGTTTTATCAGACGGCATCTGACGTGAGTGTGGCTGAGGTCCACTCATGTCAGTATAAGCCCAATTTGCATTTCCGTCTCATTCTATAATCGCCTCGGGGTGCGTGCCTGTGGGCACACATTTCGAGGCACTTTGGTTTTATCCGATTTCCACTTCATATCATCGCCTCGGTGTGCGTGCCTGTGGGCACACATTTCGAGGCACTTCGGTTTTATCCGATTTGCATTTCATATCATCGCCTCGGGGTGCGTGCCTGTGGGCACACATTTCGAGGCACTTCGGTTTTATCCGATTTGCATTTCATATCATCGCCTCGGGGTGCGTGCCTGTGGGCACACATTTCGAGGCACTTTGGTTTTATTCGATTTCCACTTCATATCATCGCCTCGGTGTGCGTGCCTGTGGGCACACATTTCGAGGCACTTCTATTTTATCCGATTTTGCACTTCTATCATCGCCTCGGTTTGCGTGCCTGTGGGCACACATTTCGAGGCACTTCGATTTTATCCGATTTTGCACTTCTATCATCGCCTCGGTGTGCGTGCCTGTGGGCACACATTTCGAGGCACTTCGATTTTATCCGATTTGCATTTCATATCATCGCCTCGGGGTGCGTGCCTGTGGGCACACATTTCGAGGCACTTTGTTTTATCCGATTTCCACTTCATATCATCGCCTCGGTGTGCGTGCCTGTGGGCACACATTTCGAGGCACTTTGGTTTTATCCGATTTCCACTTCATATCATCGCCTCGGAGTGCGTGCCTGTGGGCACACATTTCGAGGCACTTCGGTTTTATCCGATTTGTATTTCACATCATCGCCTCAGTTTGCGTGCACGCGTGCGCGCTTTGCGAGGCGTCTCATTTTCATCTCATTTTCATCAGCATTGCGCATACTAGAACTGTATATTAGTTGCATTTCATGCATATCATGCATATTGCATCGTGTTCGGGGTAGGAGTTAGCCCGGGCACGGGAAACGAGGCACGTTTCGTACTCCGAGTGACGAAACGGGTCTCAATTCCCCAGTCACCGACACTCCGGATAACCCATGATGGAGTTAGGTTTTCATTATAGCATTCATCTGCATTCATCCTATATTGAGTCGTGCAAATCCGACTCCTCGGCCATCATGCATCGGTATGCGTGATTGGTTGCACGAGGATCGAGGCATGCATATATTTGTGAAATACATTGCTATGCCCTTTTCCTGCTCTCTGTTGCAGCAAGATAAGGAATCAGCAACTTTTCAAAGTCGGGCACGCATTTCAAGAAACACTGCGAACAGAGGCTAAATCGGGCATTCCAGTGGATTTCTGCGCAAGGCAGCCCAAAATGCAGTATTCATCAGAAGCGAGGCAGCCCCCGGCTTGCAAACCAATTTACAGCTTTCTTAGTTTAAATTGTTAATTACTTAGAAATCTGTATTATTTCGGACTGTATTATTTCGGACTGTATTATTATTTATTCGGACCCTCTGCGCGAGGGCATAATTGTAATAAGTGTGGGTGAGTGTGATGTATGTCTTCCAACCCCCATTTCTTTCTCCCTTTTATTTACCCGCTTACGTTGGTTAGATATAGGGCATATTTCAATTAGCATACAGCATGACAGCATGTTTGCATCATTCATCTGTTTTGCACGCACCGGGCTCGGCGCATCATACAAACTGCATTTGTATTTCAATTCCAAATTGAATACATGTTGGCTGTTGCATTTCGTATGCCATGTTTAGAATAGCCGAGCCTGCTATAGTTTGCATCTTTGCATGTGTTGCATTAGGCAATTCTGTGTATTTAGGATCATGCATGATTCCTAATCAGTTTTTTGTTTTGGCTTGGAGTACTCGGTGAGTTTTATGCTTTAGCATCCTTGCATGCGTGTGAGTGTTGCCATGATAGCATGCTTACCATGAGGCTATGTGCTTATGTGATATAAACTGCCTTGAATGCCTGTGGGTGGAGGTTGGGTTACTTGGAGTGGGACAATTCATCAAATGTTTGTTTTAAGCCCACTAGATAGTGGCAAAATCATGTTTTCTAAGCCCACCTGAGGGTGGCAAATCCGCGTCTTAGCCTACCTGCGGGTAGCACCATCAAACCATTTTCAAACAAACAAACATGAAGTGTTTTGTTCCAATTCAGGCGGCTCAGTCTATACTTATTTGCTGCGAGCATCACATAGTAACCTAGGCTAATAACCGGAATAAGAGCATACAAGGTTTTCAAAATAAGATATCATGGTTAGTAGAGGCCGGTCTTTGACCGGGCGAGCGGGGGTGCTCACGATGTGACCTTCCCCAATCGTACCCAAGTTCCCGAGCCAACTTTGGTGATGACGGACACGTGGCCTTTGGCAACGAGTCAGGGTTTCCTAAATTTCCCATTTTTTAAAAAAATATTTAGGTGGCGACTCTGTTATCTGGCAAAGCAGTCCATGTTTGGCACTTCTTTCAAAAATCAGTTTTCTCAAAACGATTTGCCGGATTTGGACTCTTTGGTTCAGGATTAAGAACCGTGACATTCGAGTCCTTGAATTGTAGTGACCCCAATATGAACGGAACGGGACTTAACCCTCCCGGGGCGTTCGGGGGACGTCTACACTTGGTTTTTCTGGATGGCCTGCAAAGGAGAAGTAACGTTAGCCGGACTCCAAGTTGGAAAAAATCTTACATAGAGAGGAATACTGCTTACTAGGATCATGGACTTAGTGGAGGACCGAATTGACTTTAGCTCAGTGTTGAGCTGTTTGTAGTGGTGCTCCATGTCCTTGGGGAGGCACACACCCTTGGCCAGGTTGAAAGCCATCAGATGGTCCTTCTCTGAGACCACCGAATCAGACGCGGTGATATCTCGGTCATTGAAAGTGAGTATAGGAGTCCACTTGGAGGAAGCAGTTCGGTCGGTGGGCTCCGGTTGTAGGCTTGGCTGAGGGCTTGGTGGAGGACTTGGTGGTAGGATAGTCTCGTCTTCATCAGCAAGACGTGGCTCGGCTTGGCTAGTCCGGGCACGTTTGCTTGGACGTGATGAAGACGGCCGTTGAGATGGGAGTGCCACCACGGTCTCGGTGGTACGGCGGATTTCCTGTACTTCGGTGGGGTTCGTTGCGGTCAGTAATGCCTTCAGTCGGTTTTTCTTCGCCATTTCCTGTTTGGCAGTAAGAGGTATTAGGTTGATTTCGGGCAAGGAGGGGTCCGGTTGTGGAGCTTCCTCCAGAAGGAAATCAGTCACCCTCGCTTTTCGGCGACCGGAGTAGCGGTAAGTCGGTTCGAAGTCTAGAAGCTTTGCCCAACTTCTCTCATTTACTCGTAGTGCGGCGCGCAGAAGACCGAGGTTGGGGTAGCCGTAGTTAGAAAGAAGATGGGCTTTATCTGCAAAAGAAGGTGAACTGTTAGTTCGGTTTAAAGGAGAGAGCCGAAGTAGAGGAAAGTATGAAATATAACTGAAGTAAGTGTACCAGGAATTCCTTTGTTCCAGTTTATAGCCCAGCCAGGAATCTGGGCCTGGTGGTCCTCGAAATTCCCAGAAACCCAAAAGAAGTCGTCGTCGTTTAAGTCTTTGTCTGGTGTGTGTTTTATTATTTTCTCTCGGCCACGGCGTACTCTCAAATAGTAACACCAGCCTTCATTTTTTGATCCTATGGAGTATTGGTGAAGTATCTCGGCCAAACCTAGGTTTAGACCGGTTTGTTGGTTCAGTGCGGCTATACCCATGATTATTCGGTATGTGTTAGTGGACAGTTGGGTGGGGCATAGTCTGGTTTGTCTTAGAAATTCACATATTAGGGGTTGGACTGGGAATCTGAGTCCGGTTTCTATTATGGATTGGAGGGTAAAGGGGACAAAGCCTTCATTGCCCCATGGGTCTACATCTTGTTCGGCTAAGGTGAGATTTACATCGGCTGGAATATTGTAATCCTTCCTAAATTCGGCTAAGCCGCCTGGGGTTTCTACTAGGAATCTGTACTTCCCCATTTATCGGATAAATAAGGAATAAATTACTTCGGCTGAAGGAGTCGTGCTCAGTAGCTCGGTCGAGCCTTCAAAGAGAGTGGCCTGGGCAACCTAAAGTCTGCAAAGTGGAAGAACAAAGGGGTCAAGCACAGATCATTGACCGTGCTACAAAAACAAAGCAAGAAAAGGATGCCTTACTTCGGCTAAATAGGGTGCTACGGGATCTACCTCGGTTCTAACAAGTGGCTTGTTGTCTCGGTTTGGCATGTTGTTTATCTCGGTTCTGCTTATGGTTTCTGTTACTTCCGGGTTAAGCGTCGAGGGGCAGCTTTCTGAGTTCGGTTAATGAACTGAGAAAGCTGGCTTAGCTCCGAAGGCTTAGCTCGGTCGAGAGTTTAGGAACTGCTAGTTCGGTGGGTTTTATTTCGGCTAGTGTGAATCAGTTGATGGGCCTATTAAAGTTACTGTGATGTGTACAAGTTCTAGTTCGGTTCCAGTTTTCCTAAACCTATATAAGCGAAAACAGTTTCCTAGTTCGGTTGGACGTGTTTTATGGATCAAACAAATGTTCTGCTTGCTATTAACTCGAAGATTCAGGAGATTCTATAGAAAGTCTTTCAGGAAGTACACATACAGTAAAAGAAAAACAAAGCGTTTTTCAAAAACACGCGAAACAGATTGATGTGAAGGAAACAAAAGCCAAGAAACAAAATAAAAACGAGGTTTATAATGCTTACCAGGGAAAGTAGAAGAGCTGGAGCTGGGACAACAATGGAAGAACAGCAAGAGCTCAGAAATGCAAGGTTGAAGATCAATGGAATTTTCAGAGATTTGCAAGAAAGAGAGAAGGAAAAGCGTAATAGGTGTGAAAATGAGAGGTTGTTTTGTTTAGGAAGAAAAGGGGAAAGGCGGGAACTATTCAATTTTTTCGGAGTACGAGGGCGGCTGTACAGCTGTGGAGGTCCAATCAGAAGCTGCCACGTGTCACTGGAAAGGGAAGCGTTTCAGTTGCTGTCATTGAAGAGACGTTTTGACTGGACAAGGACAGCTCGGCTTAAAAGTAGCTCGGCTCTGAAGACTTCAGAGTGTTAGCTCGGTTGGAAAGGCTAACAAGTTTATTAGTTCGGTTGGAAAGGCTAACAAGTTTGTTAGTTCGGTTGGAAAAGCTAAGAGGTCGTAGCTCGGTTGGAAGAGCTAAAGGTTTTAGCTCGGCTGGAAAGGCTAAAGGGTTTTAGCTCGGTTGGAAAAGCTAAAGGGTTTTAGCTCGGCTGGGAGATAGGTAATCCCTATCATGCTTTGCAGATGGAATTAAGGGGCAATTGAGAGGGTAATTTATGTGCAAAATTGGGCCGAGCTGGCTGTTGGGCCGTTATGGGCCGCGGTACAAGAGGCCGAGTAGAATGGGCATATAAGTTACTCTGGTCTGGAAAGGTAGCCTTGGAGTTAGACCGGTTTGGAGACCGTAATAGTTAGACCGGTCTACCAAGGTCTTAATTCTACTTCGGTTGGAAAAGCGTTGTCGGTTGTTCGGTCTTCATTGGATAGACCGGTCGTATATTGACACCGGTTTGTCCGGGTTAGTCCGGTTTGGCCACGCCATAGTTCGACTCGATTCCCTTATGGTTAGCTCGGTCGTGGCATGGAAAGCCGAGGTGAGAGATAGGAAGGTAAGGGTCGAACAATAGGTTACTTCGGCTGTAAAGGAGTTCGGCCATAGTAAAGCCATCTCACTTGGCTTAAGCAGTGAGGAGGGTGGGAGGATAAGCATTATCTTCCAGGATTGTGAATCCTAGGAGGACTCAACGCAAGGAGGAGTAATCCTAGAAGGACTCTACGCATGGAGGAGTAAGAGTCCTACCAGGATTGTGCCACGCGAAACCTATAAAAGCTCACCAATATCACCTTTGGAGAGGTAATGCAACTTTGCTCCCTGACTACATTGAGCTTTTACCTACTTGTCTTGCTTTCTGACTTAGGCATCGGAGAGGTTTTCGGCACACACCCGCCGGCCAGCTCACGTTTGTGTTTTCAGGTGACCAAGCGACGTCGTACGGAGGAGCGCAGACTTGATCAACAGGATTATACGAGAAGGTGTATTTCTTTCCCGTACACTTAAGATTTGGATGCCTCACGTTGATCACTCGATGATGAAAAGTTACGCTGTACAACCATTCAATTTCTTCAGCAAGAAGCTTCGATTTTGAGTTTCAAAGCCTAAAACCTTGTAACCCCTTGGGACCAAAACCTAATTTTTTCCAGCCTGACCACTCAGAGGCCTGCTGGCCAACATGTGGCCAACAGGCCAATTTTAGTAGCCGGCCATCCCCCTACATGGCCGGTCGACCAGGTTTCCCAGCAGACAAATATTTGCTGCCAGCTGTCCCCCCCATGTGCATGCCTTGCACCAACTGGCTCCATACAATATTCCCGACTGAGGAACCTGTTTTTCTATAAATAGGTCACCACCCTTCACAGTTTTAGGTTAGAAAAAATTCTCAAAAGCGAAAACCTTGCTAAACACTCTCCCTCTCTATCTTGCAATATAATACACTATATATACATTTCATGTGGGGACATATTTTCTGAGTGCCACGTGGCCAAGGTGACGCCGAAGTGTCAGCCGAGGTGCCACGTGTCCTGGTCGTGACACCGAGGTGATTTCAGCTAGGCCGAGGTTATCTCCGAAGATATCGGAGTCTGGGATAAGCGGACAAGGGACAAGAGTCCTAGAATGAGGAAGGACCTCAGCTTGGATAAGGATAAAGCTCTTAGGGAGTTTATCTTTATCTATTGGAGAGTCCAAGATAAGCACTGAGCTGAAGTCCATTGAAGCTATGCTTCTATTGGGACTAGGATTGAGTTGGCTATAAAAGAGAGGCACCCCCAATAGGTCTAAGGTACGCAATTTATATTATGAATAGTGAGTTAAGCATTTTTGCTATCTTTGAGAGATATTTGACTTGATTGTCGGAGTGCCCCCGGGTGGACGAACCGCCGTCGGAATCTCTTCTTTCTGTTGCAGGTCGTTCAGGATTAATCTATTCTGCCAGTGTTCTCCAGCTGAGTGCTTGATTGGCAGTGTGGTCGGAAATTGACACACACATTTGGCGCCGTCTGTCGGAAAGAAGGAAGAATAGATGGCCAGCGACGGATAGAAAGAGAAGGTTGGAAACGACACCCCTACTGGAGTGGGAAACCTGTAGACCTTGACGTCGAAGGAGACAACTGCAATAGAGAGACTCACGATAAGAATCACGAAGGAAAGGACGTCGGCCAGGAAGGCACGTACCAAAGAAAATGGACCGAAGTGAGTACTACAACGAGGGACGCCTCCAGGTATGGAAAGAAAGATGCCTGCGGAGGGACGATGAGGTAAAGGCCATGCCAAACAAATTGGCAGACCTGCAAATAGTGGTCAATTTCATGATGCAAATAACGTTATGCAGCCACCATACCCACTGCAAGGTACGTCGATTCCAGCGGCAAAGAAAAATGCCCAAAAAGAGGGGCAGAAAACAGTCCCTACAGTCCCCCAGCACACCAGGGCTAAGAAACACTCTCACCGGCCTTTAAGGGAGGTCGGGCAAGGGGAGTCAAGAATGGAAGAATCAAGGAGGACACATCGCACCAGGGAAGCCGACCCCAAACAGCATCGACAGTCCAAGGGCAGGAGTTGTGCTTCGACGCAACCAATGTAAAAGGACCAAGAGAACTCACAATGACACAGGCAGTAGTGCACCGAAAAGACTGAAATCAGGAGATAACCGAGCTCCTGGCGGACCAAAGAGACTTGAGAGATTACCTCAAGAGGAAGCAACAAAATGCCGAGGTAACTTCCCCGGTGAAGCCAAGAACTCCATTCTCGGTAGAGTTGGACAAATTTGAGGCTCCAAAAAGATTTAGTATGCCGAGGTTACAAATATACGACGGTAAGTCAGACCCCAACTTTCACGTCGGTTTACACCTGAACTCGATAGCCTTGTACACTGGGAACAAGCTGTTGCTTTGCAAAGTGTTCCCCTCATCTTTCGGGGAATTGCATCGGACTGGTTTCACAAGTTGCCGAAAGGAATTGTGAAAACCTGGGAAGGCCTGGCCGAGATGTTTGTGGCCAGGTTCGTGACAAACAAACTACAGCCCTTGAGGGTAGATGCCCTGATGGCTCTGAAGATTGGCAGGACGAAAGCCTGAGGGCTATGCCAAGAGGTATTATGAGGTATTCAACCGAATACCAGAATGTAACCAAGAAATGGCCGTTGTATCATTTAAAAATAGCTTGAAAGATGATTACCTGCTCCAAAAATCACTGGCAAAGACATTGCCAAAAAGCATGGAGGAACTTATGGCCAGAATTGAGAAATATGCCAGAGCCGAGGAAGACACGCCAGGACTAAGGCGACAAAGCAAGAGAAAGGAAACAGCTCGCCGAAGCGAGGCCGAGTAACAACGGATCCAACAAGTAAGAGATAGGATTGAAGGCTGCACAGGCAGTCACAACTATATTCCGAATCCCAATTCACAAAGTCCTTGATAAAATCCGAACCCAGCCCTATTTCAGAGCACCAGCAAGGGTACTAGGAGAGTTTATGGGATTAAGCCTTGGTAAGCATTGTGCTTACCACAATGAAGACGGGCATCTGACTCAGGGTTGCAGAGCCCTGAAGGCACACCTGGAAGACCTGGTAAGGCAAGGCCATTTGAGGGATCTTGTAGATGAGGCCAGGACAAGGAAGAGCATGCAAGACTACCTCAGGCACCTGCGGCTTCACCTCCCCCAGCACAGCAACCGCAGGCAGGCGGACCTCGGGTAATTAATGTAATTCACTCGAAGGTCAACGAAAACGACATACGGAGGGGGACCCAGAAAGTAAAGCACTTGCAGCATGTGTACCAGGTCCGGCAGAAAAGACCTCGGGCCGAGGAATACCAGGGACCAGTAGTGTCCTTTACTGAAGCCGACCTGGAGATGGTACAACATCCGCACAACGATGCCTTGGTAGTATCCCTCCAAGTTGGGGAGTGCCAAGTGAAGTGCATCCTAATTGACCAAGGCAGCTCTTGTGACATTATGTATGTCAGGTGTTACAAGGAGCTTGGCCTTCACCTAGACGATATGGAGTAATCCAACGGCCCAATGGTCGGGTTCAATGGAACGCCGACGTGGCCACTGGGAGCAGCAAGCTTGGAGGTACAGGCTGGCACCAAGAAGATAAAGACAGAGTTCACCATAATCGACACACCCTCCCTTACAATGCTATCCTGGGAAGGCCATGGTTGCATGCAATGGGGGTTGTTCCCTCAACATCATCAGCTATTGCGGTTCCCAACAGAGCATGGGATAGAGAAGGTCAGAGGGGACCAGCTACAGGAAAAAAATTGCTCTACGGCAGCAATGAAATCCACTTGCAGCATACGAGAACCAGAGACAGTAGAGATCGAAGACGAGGATGTGAAAGTCCTAGAGGACGTTGGCAAAGAGCCAGCAGAGAAGAGTGAAGAAGCTCTAAAGAAAATCCTTGTCCAGCAAAGGGATAAAGAACGCTTCTTCCTTCTCGGCTCGGGCTTAGCTGAGGAAGAGGAAAAAGAACTGGAGGCTTTGTTGAGAGCAAACATTGAGGTGTTTGCCAGGACGCTTTATGAGATGCCTGGCATTGACCCCGAGGTCACTTGCCATAAACTGAACGTAGACAGTCACTTGCCATAAACTGAACGTAAACAGGTCAGCTAAACCTGTAATCCAACGGGCAAGAAGACCAACCTTGATGCATGTTGAGGCAGTGGAAGAGGAAGTAGACAAACTCCTGGAGGCTAGAGCCATTCGAGAAGTAAATTACCCGACATGGCTATCGAATGCAGTGGTGGTAAAGAAAAAGAATGGTAAATGGAGGGTCTGCGTGGACTTTACCAGCCTAAACAAGGCCTGTCCCAAAGACAGTTTTCCTTTACCCAAGATTGACCAACTGGTGGATGCCACTTTAGGACATGAAAGGATGAGCATTTGGGATTGGATTTGGTAAGTTTTTGGGGTACTTGGTGACCAGAAGGGGTATTGAGGTCAGCCCAAATCAGATCAAGGCCATCCTAGAACTGAAAAGCCCAACATCGGCGAAGCAAGTACAAATGTTGACTGGAAGGGCTGCAGCCCTGAATAGGTTCATAAGCAGAAGTTCTGACAAATGCAAACCCTTCTTCAACTTAGTGAAGAAGGCCACAGACTTCTTATGGACAGAAGAATGCGAAGTCGTCTTGGTCGACTTGAAGAAGTATTTGACCACGACTCCAGTTCTCTAAAATCCAGAACTTGGAGAGGGGCTGTTCCTGTACTTAGCAGTTTCAGAACATGCGGTAAGTGCAATGGTAATCCAAGAAGAAAAAAGGGAACAAAGAGCTGTTTACTATGTAAGCAAAACCTTGGCTGATGCAGAAACCAAGTATTTACCCTTGGAGAAGTTAGCGCTGGCTTTAGTAATGGCTTCAAAGAAGCTAAACCACTACTTTCAATCCCATAAAATTGTGGTGCTAACGGAACATCCTCTGAAGTCCTTGTTGCAGTAGGGAGATTTGACAGGCAAAATAGCCAGATGGGCAGTGGCCTTGGGCCAGTATGACCTGGAATTCAGACGCAGAACAGCAATCAAAGGCCAAGTTTTGGCCGACTTCGTGGTCGAGTTCACGCCAGGATCCATCGTACATCAGGCTCCGTTGAGCCGAGGTGAACGATGTCCAAGCAAGCAAAGAGGAGCCCAGCCGAAGGCAACGGAACAAAGGAAGGAAGAAAAACTCAGACCCTGCAGCATTTACATCGGCGACTCGTTTCGACTGTTTGTTGATAGGAGTTCAAACCGACAAGGAGCGGAGACAGGAGTAGTACTGGTATCTCCAGATGGACAGATACTAGAACAATCCATTCATTTGGGGTTCAAGGCCTCAAACAATGAAACAGAGTATGAAGCACTGATTACAGGACTGAAACTAGCTGTAGCAGTAGAAGCAGATGAGGTGATAGTCTTCTGTGACTCTCAACTTATAGTCAACCAGATAACAGACGAGTTCGCAGCCCGAGACGAACGGATGTCAGCCTATGTAAAGGAGGTCGGCAGATTAGTGGCCCTGTTTCAGAATTGCTAACTACAACAGATTAGCCGAGATGATAACAGTCACGCTGATGCCCTGGCCAACTTGGCTAGTGCAATACAACCTGGAAAGGCAAGGATGATAATAGTTGACTACTTGTCGGGCCCGAGCATCGAACCACTGACCACAGAGCGTGAAGCAATGTGTGTAGACATGGGACCAAGCTGGATGGATGCAATAATAGCATTCCTGAAAGAAGGAAAACTGCCAGATGATCACAAGGAGGCACACAAGATCAGATTGAAGTCGGTAAGATTCAGCCTGACAGCAAAGGGACGTCTCTACAGAAGATCCTTCGCTGGACCCCTTTTGAGGTGTGTACATCCTTCACAAGTTGAAGATTTTCTGTACGAAATACATAAAAGAGTATGCGGAAGCCACGTTGGGGGCAGATCACTTGCTCATAGGGCCATTACCCAGGGGTATTGGTGGCCTTACATGCAGAAAGATGCAGAAGCCTATGTCAAGAAGTGTGAAAAGTGCTAAAGGTTTGCACCTCTGATACACCAACCAGTAGCAGACCTGAACCCAGTATCCAGTCCTTGGCCGTTTGCCCAATGGGGCATGGATCTTGTTAGAAAACTGCCCCAAGCAACTGGGCAAAGCAAGTACTTGCTGGTAGCAACGGATTACTTCACCAAGTGGATAGAAGCTGAATCCATTGCCAAGATTCGAGACGTGGATACGAACAGCTTCATATGGAAGAACATCATCACCAGGTTTGGGATCCCAAGAGCAATAGTTGCAGACAATGGAACACAATTTGACAGTAAGCTAATCAAGAGCTTCTGTGCAAAATTCAAAATCAAGAATTATTTTTCCACCCCGAGTTTCCCCCAAAACAATGGACAAGCAGAAGCATCCAACAAAGTCATCTTGGATGGGATCAAGAAAAGGTTGCAAGCAGCAAAAGGAAAATGGGTGGACGAGTTGCCCAGTGTACTCTGGGCATATTGGACTACGCCGAGAAGATCAACAGGGGAATCCCCATTTGCCATGGCTTATGGCACAGAGGCAGTAATCCCATTGGAGGTCGGCATCCCAGGGATCAGAACCTAGGCAGTAGAGAATGTGACCAATGATGTATTATTAGCCCGAGATCTGGATCTGTTAGAAGAAAGAAGGGAGAGAGCTGCAATTCAGCTGGCGGCATACCAGCAGCAGCTTGCCAGGGCTTACAATAAGAAGGTCAACCCAAGGGAGTTTCAAGTCGGTAACCTCGTCTTGAGAAAAGTCGTCGGCAACAAGAAGGATCCCAGAGAGGGCAAGCTTGGCTCGAATTGGGAGGGGCCCTATAGAATCATCTCAGTATTGGGCAATGGGGCATATCGGCTTGAAGATAATGAAGGCAAAGAGTTGCCAAGGCCCTGGAATACTTGCAATCTGAAATTTTTTTATCATTAGACTTTCTTGTTCTTTGTTATTAGCCGAAGTAATAAATAAAGTTTTAGCTTGATTTTTTACACTTGTGACTGATAAGATTCTTGACGATGTTTTTGGAATACATGCATAATGAGAACCCAAGTGGAACTTAAGTCCACATTAGGGGGCAGAGAGTTGGAAAATGGTTCCTGGAAAGATAGAATTTACAAGCTAAAATTGGTCTAACACTTGTTGAAATTTAAGTTTACAAGTTGAAGTTAAACCGATGTTATGTTTAACGCTTGTTGAAACTTAAGTTTACAAGTTGAAGTTAAACCGAGGTTATACACTTGTTGAAATTTAAGTTTACAAGTTGAAGTTAAACCGAGGTCATGTTTAACGCTTGTTGAAACTTAAGTTTACAAGTTGAAGTTAAACCGATGTTATATACTTGTTGAAATTTTAAGTTACAAGTTGAAGTTAAATCGAGGTCATGTTTAACACTTGTTGAAATTTGTGAAAAATTTACAAGTTGAAGCTAAACCGAGGTTACGTTTAACACTTGTTGAAATTTGGGAAAAAATTTGCAAGTTGAAGTTAAACCGAGGTCATGTTTAACACTTGTTGAAATTTTGTGAAAAATTTGCAAGTTAAGACCAAGGTTGTACCAAAAGAAGTACTTATGTACTTGCCGAGGTAAACCATTGGTTTATATAACCGAGGTATATCACCCCGAGGAAATTACACAGATAAGGTGTATGCTTGAAAGCATGCAAAATTATTCCAAGTATAGAGTCATATAAAGAAGACAAACATACAAGCATTCAAAAGAGGAAGTTTTATTTACATTCAAAAGAAAGAACATCGGCCACAAGGAGAGCTTACATTGTTTCAAAGAAAGAAAAAAGTACAAGGAACAGAAAAAAAAGAGAGAAAAACATCAAACAAAGACTCTTCGGCGCCTCTGGCTGGTTGGGTCTGGAGTTCGAAAGACTGCTGAGAAGACATCTCGTTGGCCTTCTCAGCCGCGAGCTCGGCATCTATTTCTTGAAGGGTTTGGTCGAGGCTCTTGTCGACAATAGGCGCATCCGATGTTGCCTTCTCAGGAGTAGCGTCTTTGGAGACCTCCTCACCCTCCTCATCCAGAGTCAAGTCTAGGACTTGCTCATTTGGAGTAGGTGACTTGGCCCCAGCAGCTTCCTTCGATTTCCCCACCAAAGCTTCCTCCTCAGACTCAGAATCGTCTTCGGATTAGCTTGGAATAGGGGGGAATAGCAGGGCGGGGACGTCGGCGTTCCTGAGAGGGGAGTCCTCGGGGACATCAAGCTTTTTTAGGGCAGCCATCCAACCAAGGGTGAAACCTTTGTTGCATGCCTGCTTCACCTGACTCTTGTAGTCCGCCGTGACATCGGCCACCCCCTCAGCGTACACCTTCTCATCGGCGGCCTTGATCTTGGCATTTTTTGTGGCCAGGGCAGCCCGGAGCTCGGCTTGAGCCTCAGCAGTTTTTATTAAGGCCTCGTTCTTCTCGGCTTCGAGGACCTTCTTAATGGCCTCTGCAGCGTCAGCTTTCTCCTCAGCCGCGTCCTGAGCTTTTATAACTGCCTCGGCTTGATCTGCCAAGGTCTTCATCTTGTCATTGGCCCTGTTGAGGGACTTTTGTAAAGCGGCGACCTCCCTGATTTTGTTGGCCAACTCCTTCCTCATCTCAAAAGCTTGCATTGAGAAGGAGTGGGCGTGCTGGATCGCCTGAAAGAAAATGAACAAAACAAAAGTTAGTAAAATTTTCTGAGTATGAAGGAATAGGGAAAGAAAAATACCAAGTGTGAAAAACTTACTTGAACAAAATGCTGGAGCATAAGAGCGAAGTTTTCGTACTCGTTCATCTCGGCGTTTCAGTTGAGATCGTTTGGAAGGAGCAAAGCCGTTGAGAGGGCGACGCCAACTTCGAGGTCAGTCGCGCTATCGCCCGCTCTCACCGGCTTGTCCTCGATGGTGATTGGGGGAGCCCAGGGGGCATCTGATTTCATTGGCCACGATGTTGTGGCCAATTCAGACCTCAGCCTTTTGATCGAGTGCATTGAGATGGTTCGGCCTCGGCGGGCCTTTTCTCGGCAGCGGAAATGGTCTTTTCACTGACAGCCAATTTTGAAATTAGTAAGGTGTCCTTAGTATCAATCTGAGTCACCGTTGCCTTTGGCTGAGCCTTCTTCAATCTTTTTGGCTTTGACTTTGGTGGAGGCTAGGACTGCGCTGGTTGGGCGTCGACGGTGGATGAGATGTCGGCCAAGAGATCTTTAGCGACTGCTTTCTTGCGGCCCATCTCAGTAGCGAAAACAGTTCGGCATCGTCGACGGCGTTGAGACGGTGGGATCAGTTGTGGAGCCGAGGTAGATGGCTGCTTTGCTGGATCAGAGGTTGACCCTTGATCTGGCCGAGATGATGAAGCTGTGGGAGGAGTAGTGGCGAACGGAGGAGACTGACTTTTCTTTTTCTTTGGAACGTCGGGAAGAACCAACTTGTAAGTAGGAATGAAGTTGAGTAGCAGAGGGGCTCTCCGTTTATGGACTGGCAAATCCAATAGCTTCTTCAAGTCCTTGCTGGGGAAGAAAGACTTGCGAAAGTCCTTTGGTGGATGGGGAAGAACTGCAAAAAGAATAGCACAGACGATTAGAACAAAGTATTGAAAACTTTAAAAAAGAGAGCAAGGAAAAGTGACACTTGGCTCTTACCATCTCTTTCCCTGAAAACAGTTCGGCTTAGGGGATAAAGGTGGAGGTCATCATTTGGTTGAAACTCCCAGTTACTCGAGACGATGAAGTAATCGTCTCCAGCACCCTTGTTTGAGTCTGGGAGGTTGGCAATGAGCTTGTACTCAGTGGACCTCGGCTTGAGGTAGTAGATGTGGCCTTTTTCCGACTTCAGGCGACACATGGTGTAGCAGTACTGGATATCGGGAAGGGTAACCCTAGTATTTTCTTTCTTGGTTAGGGCGATTATACCATTGACAACTTGGTAAGAGTTGATGGCAAGTTGCATTGGGTTCAACTTGTAGTAGTGAAGGACTTCTCGGAAAAAGGGGATCAAGTGGAAACCTAAGTCCACACTGGATAAGGGCCACTACTGGGAAAGGCATGAGGTCCACATCGGGCATAATAGAGTCCTCCTCCCCTGCCAACCTAAGGTGGGCGTCGGCAAGGATAGAAAACTCCTGCCTAAAGTACTCTAACTTGGTCGGGGTGTCTACCCTATACTTTCACATACCCATGACGTCAGCTTAATTGAAGGAGTTGGATTTCAGAAAGAAGTGTTTTGGAAGGGTTTAAGAGAACTCGACAAAAAACCTAAAGTTCACGCTATGGTAGGAATTTGTATGGATCTAAGGGGAATTTGTGTCAGTTCTTCCTAGGGTTCGTAAGTTCTATAGACAAATCCCAAAACCTAAGTTCAGGCAAATGAAGATTGAAGGCAAGAATCTGGAAAAGGAACACAGCAAACAGAAAACAAGAACATGTTTCAGAATCAAGAAGTGATGAACAATCAAGAACACTGTGACAAAGTGTGTACAAGGGTGCGAGGCCAAGAACAGTGGCAAAAGTGAACAAATTTGTGAGCAGTATGTGTGTATTTAAGACACGAATTAGGCAAAATCAAAATCGTAAAATAAACATGCTTAGATATGTGATTCATAAATCAAGAACTTGAGCAACACAACAATGGCAACGAATAATAAAGTAAAGCTTTTTTGAAGAGAAACAAGGAATTGAAATAAAAAGGAACAGTGACTCACCCAAGAAAAATGAAGCCGAAGTAAAGTTTGCCGGGATCAAACGGTAGCCGGAAGCAAGGAAGTGCAGTAGAAGCCTCGCCAGAGGAGAGAGTAAGACTAGTTGCAGAAAGCTTCGTGAAAACAGCAATGGAGGATTTAGGAGAGTAAAGAGAGAGAGAGTTTTTTCACGAAGACAATGATGTAAAGTGAAAAGATGAAGAGAGAGGGTGCTAGTTTTGTCAAAAACGTGAAAAGGCGGCAAAATGAAATTGATAAGCCTAGAACGACGTATTTGTCAAACGGCGCACGTAGGGGCAAGGCGACTTAATGGCGCATATCGGACACGGTCCAGTGGGGGACAGACGCGTGGTAGAAACGGTTGAAATATTGTGCGTGACAGCTCATACGCGTGATAAAACTCTTGGAGTTCTTAGTTTAATGAAGCAATGACCTCGGCTGGTAGGAAGATCTCGGCTAAATAACACGAATAAACTAGGTTATTGGTTCTAAAAGCCTTGATTAGACAGACTACAGGACCTGGTCGTGTGAAGCCGACGTATGATGACCTCGGTAAATGGATGATAGAACAAGATAGCCGACATGCTAGATGATATGACGATATAGGTTCCATCACTCAGGATGCCGAGGTAATAGAACCTAGAGGGCAGTTGTGGGGACATATTTTCTAAGTGCCAACACGTGGCCAAGGTGACGCCGAAGTGTCAGCCGAGGTGCCACGTGTCCTGGTCGTGACGCCGAGGTGATCTCGGCTAGGCCGAAGTTATCTCCGAAGATATCGGAGTCCGAGATAAGTGGAAAAGGGACAAGAGTCCTAGAATGAGGAAGGACCTCAGCCTAGATAAGGATAAAGCTCTTAGGGAGTTTATCTTTCTTTATTGGAGAGTCCAAGATAAGTACTGAGCTGAAGTCCATTGAAGCTAGGCTTCTATTGGGACTAGGATTGAGTTGGCTATAAAAGAGAGGCACCCCCAATGGGTCTAAGGTACGCAATTTATATTCTGAATAGTGAGTTAAGTATTTTTGCTATCTTTGAGAGATAACTGACTTGATCGTCAGAGTGCCCCCGGGTGGATGAACCACCGCCGAAATCTCTTCTTTCTGTTGCAGGTCGTTCGGGCTTAATCTATTATGCTAGTGTTCTCTAGCTGAGTGCTTGATTGGCAGCGTGGTCGGAAATTGACACACACACTTCCTAAACCAATATCTTGAGGCTTCTTGTTGAGATTATTAAGCTAAAATTTCAGCCCTTGAAAGTGAGCACCTTGTGGTTTGTGAACAAAAGAGTGTCTTTTCTTTAAATATATAACTTTTGCCATCTTTTGCCTACTCTTCACTCCTCTTTTTTTTGGTATTTATACTCTGTTGTAGACTACTTTTGTGGGCTTTAACTTTTGATTTAAAAGCTACTCAAGGTGGAGGGGTTAACCACCCTTTCTTGAACCTCGTTACATAGCTTTTATCGTTGTGTTTCCCACTTGTTTATCAACTTTTAGCTATTGATTTTTAGAGTTTTCAGAGACTAAAACATGTGGTTTTAAGGTCCAAAAAGTGGAGGGGTTAGCCACCCCTTCTTAAGCTTGCTTACTAGGTTTTGTTCTATTCCATTTTGCTTACTTTTTTTAGCCTTTTCAAAGTAACTTCAGCATTGTTTTTGCTGTTTTTGGGGCAGTTTTAATTGTTTACTTAGTTTATACTTTGAATATCATGATTGTATTGTTGTAGGTTGTAACAACCCCAACCTCTAATTTACATAAATTCATGATTAAGAATGCTTAATAAGTAATTAAGGTGAAATTTTGCATTCATTACGCGTGTGTTAGGTGTTATATGAGTTTCCATCTATTCTGTTATATGAGTTTCCCAAATCGCGTGTGTAGAAGTATCTATCTCTGATTTTGTTTTATTCTGTAAATTGAAGGCCTTATCGACATCTGATTCAGAAATTGACTTGGTATACGTGTAATTTGGAATTTTTAGAACATTATGGTAGGCTCAATTGAAATTCGATTTGGGATGAATTAAATTAGAATAATTGAAGTCAATTGCTTAGCTTAATTACAAATAACTAGCCTAAACTAATCAAACATATAATTAGGCCACTAATAGATGAGTAGGCACATTTTCTACCATCATCTTGGGCAACAAATGTGTAGAGAGAGAGAGA
Source organism: Camellia japonica (assembly GCA_030407325.1). NCBI lineage: Eukaryota > Viridiplantae > Streptophyta > Magnoliopsida > Ericales > Theaceae > Camellia > Camellia japonica. The sequence continues at coordinate 5,795 of JAPPVO010000452.1, read as the reverse complement.
GAGAGAGAGAGAGAGACTAGGGAGAAGGCTTCAAACAAAGGAACTTGCTAGAGAATTTAGGGAAATTGAAGAATTTGAACAAGAACTCACTAGAATTCAAGGAATTGAGAACCTAAGGTAAGAAATCAAGCCTTTAGTTGTGTACTTAGGGTACTTAGCACACGAATTCAATGGATTAAGTTATGTAATACTAGAATTGAGCTAAAATGAAAGAATATAGGCCATAACATGCATGCATGTCTATATCATGGCATCTTGAGGAAGTTTTCAAAGAATTCTCATATACATGTTATCATTCTACCTTAGTTTTGAGAATTCATCTCATTTTCCATCAATTTGTCTCATTTGATCATGTTTTGAAGGCTTTAAACTCACACCTTTACATGCATGATGTATAATGTTATGTTTTCAAAGACTTGGGTTTCATTTTGGATAATTGGCGTACTTTTGGACCCTGATTTCATGGAATGATCTTTAATTCTTTATGTTTTCCAAGTTTAGACTTGTTTTCTCAAGTTTTGGGGCCCAAAGGTTGAGTTGGAGCTTGGGAGTGCAATCTGGAAATTCCAGATTCTGCACTTCCACTCGAGCGTCAGAATCTGCGCTCGAGCGGACACTCTATGATCTTGCATTTCCGCTCGAGCGACCTGAAGTCTGCTTGAGTGTGAAATGCATGCTCCTAGAAGTTGCATGTTTTGCAGACCACTCGAGCGACAAGAGTTGCGCTCGAGCGATGGCATGAGTCTCACGCTCGAGCGAGAGAGAGTCGAGCGACCATCGAGCGGAGATTCCACCTAACCAGTACTTTTTGCAAAGTTTACAGAGCGCTTCAGCAAAGGAAGTTGCGCTCGAGCGGCCCCTCACATGTTTGCATGTCCGCTCGAGCGTGACCCCTGTTTTCAGCAAGTTTTGTTAAATGTGTTAAAGTGCATTTTAGCATCCACAATGCATCCTAGGCATTCTTAGGCCATGAATAAGACTCAATAAGAGGTTAAGACCTAGAAGCACACTAAGAATGAAATGAAAGAGATTAAGTATCGACCGAGTGTGTGTGTGTTTTATTATATATTTCTGCTGTGTGTATGTAGGTCATGGGCCCCAAGTTATCTGATTTGTTTGTTCTACAAGTGGAGCCATTTGTGAGTAATAACTTAGTAAAGCTATGTTTAACTTTAATTATTTTATGAATGGTATGAATTAAGATATGTTTTATGCAATGTTATATTTCGTACAATGAATGATGGTCCAAGTTTCTGAAATGTAATCATGGCATCCTTAGCACAATGGCCTTGCCCGGGGGTAATAATACCATGGTTCAAGCAAGTTACAAGTTTTCCGGTACCGGAGGTTCCTTTTAACGAACTAACAAGCATGATAACACTAATGGATGTACTATCTATGATTAAGCATGAACTCTGATTTCTGTATGAAGTGTGACCAAGAACATGATTGTAAATCTATATTTGAAATAAACTCTGATTTATGAACCTAATGTGGACATCGTTCATTTAAACCCTTTACTTTGTTATTATTCACTGAGCTCCCGCTCACTATTTATTTTATGTATGTAGGTAAGCAAGCGCGTGACCAGGCTTAAGCTACTGCCTGGAGTGTTTGAGTCAGCCAACCACTACGCCTCCCGAGGAGGTTCTTTTTTGAATTAGTCAAGTTTTGTAAACCTAATAAAAATGTTTTCGTTGTTTGTTTTGCTTATCTGTATATAAGGACAAGTTTCCCTTTTTGAATACATCTGTGTATGTGGGTGATGTAAGACTATTGTGTTATGACATATATATATATATATATTTGAAAATTTCTGTCTCATATACTTTTTCACAGCTCTATGGACAATGTATGTTTCTATAATTGCTTTCGCAGCTCCTTATTATATGTCATTTTGTTAAGAGGCCTTTGGTAATCCAAGGATTACTGGTCGGTTACGATACTAAATCTATAGGGGCGAACTTGGGTTGTGACATAGGTCCTTATAGATTTGGTGGTTTAGGCCTTAGATACCAATCTATTTGAGTTGATAGCTTTTTTTATTCCGTAGTTTTCATATATATACTCATATTTGTAATAATCATCTCTGCAACCTCCCTCCGTTCTTGGTTTTCTTTGTTTAAGAGTTGTTTCAAACAATGGATCGTTGTTTAAGGCATGAGAAAGAGACCTTTTCATGCTTAAGGGTTTAATCTCTTCGCAGGTTCATTACCAGGGCATTACATCTCTCTCATGCTAAGGACAACTTGTTGTTTGACACTTCTCTTCATTAGTGGACGTAACTATCACTTTTGGACAAAAATGAATAAAGAATAGAAAGGTAATAAAAGGGATAATAAAATGGGACTAAAAGTGGTGAAAGATGTAATAAAATCAAATCGGGTTCAATCAGACGTTATATTGAACCTATTGCGTCTTGACTCATTGCGTACTTTTTAGTGATGTTTAATGGTTCAAGAAATAATGTCCACCCCTTTCCTTGAGGTAACTGCATGATAGGAAGAGGTGTCGTTCGTCTTTTATTTCGTTTCATTGATCTTTTTGTCCCATTGGTTTATAGATCGTTACGCAACAATTTTGCGACAATTGATGATTTGTGGACTGATTCTACTCCTTCCTTGATCAGTTTCATGATAAGGAGAGACAGAGAGGATAAACATCCCCCGGAAACATTCTGGCTGTGTTTGGTGGAGTTTGGAAACTTATTTTCACACTTTGGTCTGAGTACGTTGTTTGGTTAGAATTTTCAAACATTGATTCCATATCACTTTTGAAAACATGTCTACCCGGTCATCCTCCCGGATGTCCCTCCGGATGTCTGACCGGCTGTCCGGCTAGTTGACCGGAACAATGTTTGGTTTTTTTTTTTTAATATAAATTTTAAATAAAAAATATTTTTGAAATTTTTTTATGAGCTTTGAATAGAATTTTGGGTTGTGTGTTTGGTTATGAGTTATAAGTTTTTGAATCAAATATCATATGTCACATCATTCATTTCAAACTTAATTCAAAACTCTTTTCAAAACTCACAACCAAACAAATGTTTCACACTTAAATCATAATTCCAAAACTCACAAACTCAAAATACAATTCTATTATCAAATCATAAGTCTAAAGCTCTATCAAACGCTACCTCCGTTTTTGCTTTATTTTAATTCTGTGGCAGCAGGGTAGTACCTAAAAATAGTGGCCAGCCGGTAACCGTTCCATCCGGCCGACCACTTTTCATGGTCGGCCGGCCACCCTATTTTGGACAAACAGTGTCATTTTCATCACAGAACAGAGCAGAAGCTGAGACAAAAAAAAGAATTATTTTTTTACTACAAACAGAACAAAATCTGGCAGCAAAATAGAGGAGTTTTCAGGAGGATGTTCTCGGTTGTACGTGTGGTTCTTCGACTCTCATTCGAATTTATTAGCTTGTAGCTCTTAGATTAATTAGTGTGTTGTAACTAGTTAATTAAATTCCTTCAAATTTGTATAATTGGTTAAATTTAGCTTATTCATTCATTTGGTATTTGTAATATTTAGCTAATTAGGACATTTATTCGGACCCTCTTGCATGAGGGCAAAATTGTAATATTGTGTATGTCTTACAACCCCCATTTCTTTCTCCCTTTTATTTACATGCTTATTGTGGTAGCATCATATATTTTTTTCATATCATTACCATGTATTGTGTCCATTTTTTGCATGCATTAGGTTTGATTCATTATTCTATTGTTGTTGTCATTTCCTAATTACTTGAATATGTGTGCTATTGCATGCATTGAGTTGAGTTGCATGCCATGTTAATAGACCGAACCTCGTAGTTACATTTTGTATGTGTTGCATTAGTCACTTGCATAGTAGAGCATGCATTTTTCTAACGATTTCATTTCTTTTGGCTTGCCTCTGTTGAGTACTAGGTGAGCATTTCTGCTTTAGCATATTACATGTGTGTTGGTGTTATCATATCAAGCATGTTTACCATGAGGCTAAGTGCTTATTTGATATACCTCTTGAATGACTGTAGATGAAGGCTTTTTCGCTAAAATTGGGATGATTAGATTAATGTACATATGAATTTGCTTTTTCAAGTGGCGCATATTCAAAACAATTTTCAAATAAACATGAAATCAAAGTATTCCAAAGTGAGTGATTTAGTCTATACTTATGTGCTTCACATAGTAAAGTTAGAATAATAATCGGAACAAGAGCATATAATGTACATAAAAATCACATCATGATTAGTAGAGGCCGATCTTTGATCGGGTGAGTGGGGTGCTCAATTCATAACCTTCTCCTCTCATACCTAAGTTCCTGAGCCGAGACACTTTGGTTATGATGGACAAGTGGCCTTTGGCACGAGTCACGGGTTTCCTAAATTTTCTAAAAAAATATTTAGGTAGCGACTCTGAAATTTGGCAATGCAGTCCATTTTTTGCATTTCCAATTATAAATCGATTTTCCAAAAATTTTTCGTATTTGGACTCGTTTGTGTTTTTCTGTTTCACATTGCACTTATGAAACCAGATTCAGAACCACAGGAGTCCGAACTGTAAGGCTATCGTATCTGAAGAGACTAACCCCTCTGAGAAGCACGAAAATCGAGCTACAGTTTCTCGCAACTCTGTTGCGAAAACTAGAGAACTTAACTTGGACTTCATGATGTGAAATTTTATGAACAAATATATGTTCTTTGTATTGCATTTGCATTGGTGTTTTAAGTCACTGTGTTTTCCATCTGCTATTCCTGGACGGTTTGCCTAAAAAGCTTGCCAAAAAAGCTTCCCAAAAGGTTGACCGGTCGTGGGCTCTTCCATGTTAGAAACACAACCCTCATATCTGGATTACCATCGTACCGTTCGATCCTCCTTTCACTTCTTGGTGTTAGGTGTGAGAGATATATTAGGTAGTCTTGCTGAGGTACCCTTTTGACCAATCGGCCTAACTGCATATAGTAAAGTTATAGTGACTGTTCCAAACTAGGACATGATGCTCATTCGTATGTAAGTTTGTTGTCAAACTACTTGCGTGAAATAGTGAAGCCCTAGTTCATGTCAAAACTAGAATAGGGTAACCCTACCCCCCTCATAGGGGTGTTTTGGCTCTCTTTAACTGGTATGTGCTTTACAGTGAAACTGTACAGAAATGCTCATATCAGTGGCACAGTTGATATCTGTTTTGGGACAGAATTTAGTGGGGAGTACAGTTCTGTAGCTTTGATGATATCTGTTCTGATGAAATCTTAGCTGAGGTGCTGCCCGATATTTGATTTTGTTGCTTTTTCTTTATTTCTTTTGCTAGGTAGTTTAAAACTATAGCTTCAGAAAGTTCCGATATCCCCTAAGTACTCTGGACCCGTGTCGAAAGATTGTGTAAGGTCGGAGATCTTGTTCGGGGACAGCCAGTGTTTGCTTCATTGTCACCAGTTGCATGGCGAAAAAGATTTAAGCAAAGTTCACCAGTTCAGTTTTTTCAACAATCACCCCTCAGCTCACCTGCATTCAGTTTTCCTTAAGTACAACCATCTATTCTTGGAATGGCTCAGTATCCATCATCAAATTTGGAAAACTTGTTAATCAGTCTCTAACAGTCAGTTGACTCACTCCAATACGACGTGGCCCGTCAAACTGAAGTCACGACTAGGTTGCAACAACAACAACAGTAGCCAGCTGTGGCTTCGGCTTCACATGCACCTAATGTGACAATCCCCACACTCGGTACTGTTGCCAATGCTGCCATAGCTTAGGATCCACAAGACGAGGGTGTTCTGGCTTTCCCGTCCAAGCAGATCCCATTTCAGTATA
>JAPPVO010000451.1:0-23899 GCA_030407325.1 Camellia japonica | reverse complement strand
TAGATTGGATTGAAACACATAGACCTTTCTAGTTGCGGAATGGCCGGGATTTAAAACTTTTATTTTTATTTTGAGTGTTTGTGAGAATTTTATTTTATTTCTCTCTCCCTCGGATATGTAATAATTCAAATGATTGTAATAATTCCCCCACCCCACTTCTTTCTATCCATTTTTAATCGCTTTAATCTTTCCCTAACTGTACATATGTATATATCTGACATGCCATGCATATCCATGCTTTACATTTATGTCTCATGCATTAAGATTCGGCTACATTTACATGTGTGGATTTAATCAATTCTTCTGTGATTCCGTACGCTATCGTATGTTTTGAGATCATTTACATGCCATATTTTAGAAGCCGAATCTTTAGTGCATCTCATGAGTGAATTGCATTAGGATTCTGTATATAAGATCATGCATATTTTACTAACTTTGTTTTGTAGCTGTTCGAGGGACGTCGGTTAATCTGTGAGTTTTTACGCTTTAGCATCCCATTTGTGTGTGATTTTCTATTTGTTTAGCATCCTACCATGAGGCTAATTGATTACTTGATATAACTGTATATGAACTCAGAAAATATGAGGAAGAAGATTCAAAACTTCTTATGTTACAAGACCAAATGACACTCCTTATATAGGAGATATTACAAACATCATTATAACCCATTATCTGCCACTTACATATTATATATTATTACCACTATCTACCACTATCATATTATATATATTACCATCTATCTACCACTATCATATTATATATATGCCACTATCTTATTATATACCACTATCTGCCACCAGTACCACTATTGACTAATATGAAGGCAATAATAATCAAATTTCCAGCACCCCCTCAAGCTGGTTTGAAGATATCTTCCATAGCCAGCTTGCTAGTCAGCTTATCAAATTGCTTCTTGTGTAGTCCCTTCGTTAGCACATCAGCTAATTGTTCACCTGTTGGAAGGTAGGTCATACAGATTATGCCAGCATTGATTTTCTCCTGATGAAATGTTTATCCACTTCTATATGTTTTGTGCGATCATGTAGAACTGGATTATGAGCTATAGATATAGCTGCTTTGTTGTCACAATAGACCTTCATAGGTGTCGGGTGAGAAAGCTTTAATTCTTCAAGAATTCTTTTAATCCACATTACTTCACAGATTCCATGGGCAACAGCTCTGAACTCTGCTTCTGCACTACTTCTAGCTACCACATTCTGTTTTTTACTCCGCCATGTAACTAGGTTCCCACCTACAAAGGAGCAGTATCCGGATGTTGATCTCCTGTCTGTAACACTTCCTGCCCAGTCTGCATCTGTGTATACTTCAACTTGAAGATGTCCATGTTTCTTGAACAGTAAGCCTCTCCCTGGAGTTCCTTTCAAATATCTTAAGATCTTATAAACGGCCTCAAAGTGCTCTGCCCCTGGTGAGTGCATGAACTGACTTACCATGCTGACTGCTGCAGGCAATATCAGGCCGCGTATGAGACAAGTAAATCAATTTCCCTACAAGTCGCTGATATTGTTCCCTCTCTTTGACTTCTTCAGCCTTAGCAGCTTGTAACTTCAAGTTAGGCTCGATCGGAGTCTCCACCATCTTACAACCAAGCATACCTGTTTCTCCAAGGAGATCAAGAACATATTTTCTCTGATTAACGAATATACCTTCCTTGGATCTTGCAAATTCCATTCCGAGGAAATACTTGAGGGCTCCCAGATCCTTAATGTGAAATTCTTTTGCGAGTTTCTCTTTGAGGGCTGCTAACTCTGCTTCATCATTACCAGTTAAAATGATGTCATCAACATAAACAATCAAAATTGCAATTTTACTGTCTTTTGAATGTTTATAAAATATTGTGTGATCTGCTTGACTCTGCGAGAAGCCACAACTGATAACTGCCTTCCCAAAGCGTTCAAACCACGCTCTTGGTGATTGTTTGAGTCCGTATAATGACTTGTTCAATCTGCATACTTTGTCGCTACCAAGTCTCTGCTCAAATCCCGGCGGTAGGCTCATGAACACCTCCTCTTCAAGATCACCATTGAGAAAAGCATTTTTAATGTCAAGTTGATGTAGAGGCCAATCTGAATTTACTGCAAGAGATAACAGTACTCTGATGGAATTTATTTTAGCAACAGGAGCAAACGTCTCTTGATAGTCGATCCCATAAGTTTGAGTGAAGCCTTTAGCCACCAGTCTCGCCTTGTATCTCTCAACGCTTCCATCTGCGTTACATTTTATCGTAAACACCCATTTACACCCAACTGTTTTCTTGTCTTTGGGTAGATCAACTATCTCCCAAGTACCACTTCTCCTTAAAGCATTCATCTCCTCCATGACTGCTAATTTCCAATTCGGATCATCCAATGCTTCCTGTATATTCCTTGGAACAAACAAGTGTGAAATCCTAGATGTGAAAGCTCTATGGTTTTTAGACAGTCTTTGATAGGAGAGGTAATTTGCAATAGGATGTTTAATGCAATTTCGGACACCTTTCCTAATTGCTATAGGAATATCAAGGTCGGAAATAGAAGGAATAGGATTACCTAAAATTTCGATGCCAGAACTCGGGTGGACATTCGGGTCATTAGGATGGACATTCGGGTCATTATTCCTCAGATGAAATCGCTTCCTAGTATAACCTGAAGCTCAGAATTTAGATCATTTTGTAGTACTTCTCCCCCTAAACAAGAATCTTCTTGACTAGGCACCATAGAACTTGGTTCTCCTAAGTGATCATTATCAGACAGATGTGGTTTTTGTGTAGGATAAATGACATTGGGGAGCGGGATAGAAATATCCCAAAAATTGTCGTCTACTCCACTTGTCTTCCCCTGAAGAGAAGTGTTGGGGAAATAGGATTTTGTTTCCACAAATGACACATCCATACTCACATGAAATTTCTTGGTTTGAGGATCGAAACACTTATACCCCTTTTTGTTTGAGGAATAACCCAAAAAAAAACATTTTATAGCACGGGGGTCAAGTTTTGAACGAAATTGACTGGGAACATGAACATAGGCAGTACATCCAAAAACTTTGGCGGGTAAATCAGAAAACAACCTCGTGTCAGGAAAAAAAGTTTTGAGACAATCAAAAGGTGTTTTGTATGTTAACACCTTTGTAGGCATCCTGTTTATCAAATAAGAGGTTGTTAAAATTGCTTCACCCCATAAATATTTAGGAACATGCATGTAAAACATTATAGCACGTGCTACTTCAAGTAAATGTTTATTTTTTCGTTCTGCAATGCCATTTTGTTGAGGGGTATCCCGACATGTAGATTGATGAAAAATCCCCTTTTTTTCCAAAAAACTCACCCAACTGCTCATTGAAATATTCTGTTCCATTATCAGAATGTAAAATACCAATTTTGGTTTGAAATTGGTTTTCAATCATATTGTAAAAATTTGTGAATGAATTTTTCACGTCAGATTTTTTATTCATCAAATAAATCCAACATAAGCGGGTATGGTCATCAATAAATGTAACAAACCATCTTTTACCAGAAAGAGTAGTGATTTTAGAAGGGCCCCAAACATCACTATGAATCAAATAAAAAGGTTTGGAAGCCTGGTAAGGTTTTGGCAAATAAGTAGAGCGATGAAATTTTGCAAAAATGCAACTTTCACAATGAAAAGAAGAACAATCAATCCCTTTAAATAATTCTGGAAATAAATGTTTCAAATAAAGAAAACTAGGATGTCCTAGCCTATAGTGCCATAGCATTATTTTTTCTCGAACAGAGATTGAACTAGTACTATTAAAGCTCTGAGCTTTTTTATTACTAACAGGTACTTCATCAAAGTAGTAAAGACCTTCAAGCATCCTAGCACGCCCAATCATCATCCCCGAGTTCTGGTCCTGAAATTCACAATGGGATTCAAAAAATGTAACACGACAATTAGAATCCTTAGATAGTTTACTGACAGACAAAAGGTTACAGGCTAAGTTGGGGACGTGAAGAACAGCATTGAGATTAATTTTCTCAGTTAGTTTAATAAATCCTTTTCCTGCAATAGGTGAAAAACTACCATCGGCTATTCTGATTTTGTCATGACCAGAACAAGGGAAATAGGTACTAAATAAATGGGAAAAACTAGTCATGTGATCGGAGGCACCGGAATCTATGATCCACGGAGAGAAGTTTAGGCAAGAGAAGGCTTTAGGATTTCTACCTGTTTGTGCCAAAAAAACACTAGGAGTACCGGATGAGGAGTTGGATTTTATCAGCTTTAAGAGTTGATCAATCTGCTCTTTGTTGAAGGGACCTGAATCGGCTTCATTAGCAGTAGGAAAGCCACGATTCTTCTCTCCTTGTTTGCTGCTTTTCCAGTTGACAGGTTTGCCATGGATCTTCCAACACGTTTCGCGTGTATGGCGAGGCTTGTTGCAAAAATCACACCAGACCCGTGGCTTATCATCAAACCTGCGCTGGTAATTTGCAGCCTTGTTGGCCGCAGCATCGCTAATTAAAGCAGAAATTTCAATTGACTCACCAGTACCTTTTTTCTTAAGCATGACGCTCCTTCGGCTCTCTTCCCTTCTGACTTCGGCAAATACTTCGCCAATGGATGGGAGAGGAGGTCTGCCAATAATTCTTCCTCGCACTTCATCGAACTCAATGTTGAGGCCGGCAAGAAACTTGTAAATACGGCTGTCTTCCACAGTTTTCTTGTGGTGGTTGCAGTCGTCAACCGATTTCCATTCGTATGTGTTGAAGATGTCAAGATCCTGCCACAACCTTTTCAACGAATTGAAATATTTGGTGACAGAATCATCTCCTTGACGAATCTCTCCCAACTTCAAAGTCAATTCGAAAACTTGAGATTGATTTCCTAGGTCAGAATACATCTGACTAACATTATCCCAAACTCTTGTGCAGTAGTATAGCACATGTAATTAGAGCTTATATCCTCCTCCATGGAATTGACCAACCATGTCATAACCATGGAGTTTTCAGCGTCCCAACTGTCGAACAGCGGATCATTAACAGCAGGAGCCTTCTTGTCACCAGTGATGTAACCGATCTTTCCTTGCCCACGGATATACATCCGGACAGATTGTGACCAGCGGAGAAAATTATCACCATTTAGGCGGATGGTGGTGATTTGGACAGAGTGAGAGTTGGACGTTTTCACCGGAATGGCAGCGGCAGGGGTTGAAGTGGTTTCAGACGTGACTTCCGACATGGCTATGACGGTTTTAGGGCTGCTGTGTTTTTGTTGCTCTGATACCAACTCAGAAAATATGAGGAAGAAGATTCAAAACTTCTTATGTTACAAGACCAAATGACACTCCTTATATAGGAGATATTACAAACATCATTATAACCCATTATCTGCCACTTACATATTATATATTACCACTATCATATTATATATTACCACTATCTACCACTATCATATTATATACATGCCACTATCTTATTATATACCACTATCTGCCACCAGCACCACTATTGACTAATATGAAGGTAATAATAATCAAATTTCCAGCAGAATGCCTGTGGATGAAGGCTTGTTGTTGAATTGGAATAATTCAATAAATGTAACGTTTTAAGCCCACTTTGGAGTGGCAAATTCACAAACTTTAAAGCCCACTTTGTCAAGTGGCAATTCAACCCTTTTCGAAAAACAAACATGAAATTGAATTGTTCCAATTTGAGCAAACTAGTCTATACTTGTATGCTTCACATAGTAATTTTAGGATTTATTTAATAATCAGAACATAACATATAAAGAAAATAAAAAGTCATATCATGGTTTAGTAGAGGCCGATCTTTTGATCGGGTGAGCAGGGGTGCTCATTATTGACCTTCCCCTATCACACCTAAGGTTCCGAGCCAAGCATCCTTGGTTACGACGAACAATGGCCTTGGCACCGAGTCATGGGTTTCCTAATTTCCCAAAAATATTAGGTGGCGACTCTGAGATCTGATGACGCAGTCCATTTTTGACAAAATTGCAATAAAATGGATTTTCAAGAAAAGTTGCCAAATCTGGACTCTTATTTACGTTTCACATTGCACTCATGAGACTTGAGATCAAAGAGATCTCGGGAGTCCAAACTGTTTAACGCGCGCGGGTACACCCCGGGCATGTTACAGTTTTCTAGCGACTCTGCTGGGGATTTATGAAACCTTGACTCGAACTCCATGATATGACTTTTATTTTCAATTATATGTTTATTGCATTGCATGCATTGGTGCACTTAAAGTTCCTGTGTTGCCTAGATACTGGTGGGAGCACATGCATACTTTTTGTGACACTACACTTATCTCTACGTTACTTTAGAGGCCTTGTGTTGTAAGCTTTTGAGATTTGTCAAAAGGGTAGCTTTGCTATCTAGCTCTGCTATCTAAGGTTCTCAGACTCCGAAGAGAGGCTATTTGACTCTTCTGATTTCCTGGGATCTTTATTGGTTATGACCCAAAGGACTCTTTGGTAACGTCACCTTGACTTCAATCCCTAGAGTAGAGCCAACCTTGTACATATAGTGAGCTATAGTACCTTTCAAATTATGATAGGATGCTTTCCCATTTCTAGGATGTATGATACCGCTTGTTTGAATAGTGAAACCCTAGATCATTTCAAGCTAGGACAGGATAACCCCACCCTCTTTAGGGGTGTTTGTTCTCTTTTCTGCTTTATGTGCAATGTATTGGATATATACAGGGGTTCTCAAATTCAAGTGAGTGGTTCAGGCATTTCAGTTTGTGGGGTTCAGTGTGTTTTTAGTGAGGGCATAATTGGAAGTTCCATTTTGTTTCTGTAATTGGGGAGTGACCACCTGTTGATTGCACGAGCTTTATTTTAAATGTTGTGGCTGGCCCACACTTTGACTAGCAAATTGAGAATGGTTTTATTCTGAGTTCTGAATTGAGTATTGAGTCTAAGTTTGACTCCACCAAGTTTGTAGAGTTAGAGTCAGGCTCGAGTCAGACTAATAAGTCAGAGTCTGTTGATTTCGATAGTGCTAACCTAGACATTTCTGTCCTGTCTAGGTCATCTTTGTCATTTTCTTTTGAGTATGTTGTCAAAAGTCTGTTGTCATTGCTGAGTCATAGTCTCTTTTCAATAAACAGAAAAACAAAAAAACAAAATGCCATAGAGTCTACCTACTTCTCTGTGCCTTAATTCATCGCATTGACCAAAGTTTTTCAAAACTTTTTCCAAAACTCTGATAAAAACGAAGAGGAAGAATTTCCTCAGGATTTGCAAATTTTGATCAACTGAGAGGAAGAGAGGTGTGCTAAGCCTTTGATGAATAAAATCATTTTTGTTAATGTGGGTACTGAGAAGGATCCTACCTTGGTCCAAATTGGTTCTATCTTATCTTCGTAAAAGTACGAGTGATTAGTCACTTTGTGAAAAGATTTCAAAAAACTGTTTTTGCGTGGTCCTACGAAGACATGCTTGGAATTAGTTATACAGCATAGGATCCCTCTTGACTCGTGGTCCGACCTTCTTAGCTCCTTAGCTTTCAAACCTTGATTCGAAGTATTCAATGATCATTCAAAGTGTAAGGCTTGCATAGCCGAATTGGAAATAGCCCTTGAACTAGGGGCCATGATGTGATTCAAATGGAGGCAGCCCTTCAACTAGGGGCAATAAGGTCGAATATGATTTAGAATGGAAATAGCCCTTGAACTATGGGCAATGATGTGATCCAGATTGGAAATAACCCTTAAACTAAGGGCCATGATGTGATTCAAATGAAGGCAACCCTTCAACTAGGGGCAATAAGTCGAATGTGATTCAGATTTGAAACAGCCCTTGAACTAGGGGCAAAAGTGTGAGGCTTGCATAGTTGAAATGGAGGCAGCCCTTGAACTAGGGGCAATAAGGTACCAGCCTTGAGAGGCTCGCTGGGTCGAAAACCGGAAGGGCGACCCAGGCAAAAGTTAGAGCACAAAAAAAAAAAAAAAAGTAGGAAAAATGAAAAGAAAAATGAAAAGCTCGCAAGGTTGAAAACCCGAAAGGGCGGCTTTGGCAAAAGTTAGAGCGTAAAAGGAGAGTGTCAATACCCGAGTGAACCTTAGCCAAAACTATGTAGGGCCTGTGATTCAGATTGGAAACAACCTTGAACTAGGGACAAGAAGGTCGGATGTGATTTAAGATTTGAAGCAGTCCTTGAACTAGGGGCAAAAGGTTGGATGTGATCAAAGAGTTAAAACTGAATTGTTTCCCAATGAAGACCGCCTAGACAGGCAAAACCCAGAATTTGAGAGAATGAATTTTATTATTGAAGGACAGTCGAGTTCCTATCCACTACACTAGGGGCAAATTCAGACCCAAGTAGCCTAGTCTCTACATCATCATATCTCCTGGTCAAGTGTAGCAGTCATTATTATAGATTTTGATGGCTTAGAGATCTCACACCCAATCAACATGGACAAGCTAAACTGAAACCCTTTAGAGGCTCGTTGGGCGGAAAACCCGGAAGGACGACCCAGGCAAAAGTTAGAGCAGGAAAAAAAATGATGATAAAAAAAATGAAAATGAAAAAAAAAATGATGAAAATAAAAAAAAAATAAAAAATGAAAAGCTCGCAAGGTTGAAAACCCGAAAGGGCGGCTTTGGCAAAAGTTAGAGCACAAAAGGAGAGTGTCAATACCCGAGTGAACCTTTGCCAGAACTACGATGGCCTGATTCCTATCCTTAGGATACGTAGGTAGCTTTATCTTGAAGTTCAGCCCCAATAATTTTTGTTAACTTATTCATTTCGTCCATGTTTGATTGGTGTATCTTTAGTCGACTTGGTTATCCTATCTGTGTTTGATTGGTGTATCTTCGTTCTACTCAGTTCAGTTGGTTCAATTCAACTTGGTTCAGTTCAGTTCAGTTCGGTGGTTCGGTTCGGTCCAGTTCTGCTCGGTTTCATTCGATTCGGATCGGCTCGGTTCGGTTATCATCGTTGCTACAAAACCAATTCGAAGTTATCTGGCTTAGGGCTATGCACCTCAATGATTGATTCCATGTTAGTTGAGTAGTGGTCATTTGCAAAAATAGGTTTTGATTAATTTGAATGAAGTTGACTAATTTTCTCGAAAATTGTTCCATATTTGCAAAACTTGGACCATTCTTTGGACTCAAAAAAGGAAAAATTTTCAGTGCTCACAATTTAACTTACATGATTTCAAGACAGAAAATGGAATAAGTATACTACTCCAACTCTCATGTTGATCAAAACATTTTTACAAAAAAAAAAAATAAAAAAAAATAAAAAAAATAAAAATTAAGAAAAAAAATCAAGGCAATGAATTAGGGGCAAAGTTGAGTCAGTGATTCTGTCTTCTCCACCACTCGAGTCAACTCGTCAGAATATATGAGTGCGTATTCATACCAGTCAGTGTATATCAGTGTGTATTTATACCAGTTGTGTATTTATACCAGTCAGGGTATTCATACCAGTCAGCGTATAGAAGTGTGTTTGGATTATGTTCGCTTTGTTTTTCTTGCGTTGAGTCAGTTTTATTTTTTACTCAGGTTAGTATGGATCGATGTCTAATTCAGAGTTCAAAATTTAATCACTCTCAAATTCAATCAAACAAAAATGTTTTCAAGTTCAAAGTGATATGCCAGTCATGCCATTGATGAGCAAAAACAAAAAAGAGAAACATATTGAAGTTAGGGAAGGACATCCCCGATTACAGAGACTCCAAAAAAAAAAAAAAGGATCTTGTTCTTCTTTCTTCTCCGATGACGGCCACACCAACTTCACTTACTCGGCTCTTCCGTCGCCGAGCTCTTCCGCTTTTTGTCGTTCTTTTTGTTGTCAACCTTCGAAGGTCCTGCTACAGTGTTTCCACTAAGAACTACCACAGTGTTTCCGCTGAGAGAGTCGGCTCCCCGCCGGCTATCAAAGGTGAGCTACGAAGGTGCCCCAAAACGGGCCATGGAAGTGGTTTGTCGTTTCAGCTCCTTGATTTCAGCCTTCAATACACAAATTTCTGCCCGCGCATCTCTATACATGCACTGGAGTAGGGAGAGTTGGGCGTTGGCCTGGTGTACCTCACACGTTTTGTTTTGCAGACGGTGAGACAGATTAGTGACCGCTGCCACTGTCTCCATGCAGGACCTCAACGTGTAGTGGTTGGCCTCGATATCATTTTGAGCAGCCATCACTTGCTCAACTGATAGTGTGGGAAGACTAGAATGAGTAAGAGCAGGGGCACTTGGCCCAGAGGAGCTCGATGGATCATTAAGATCCGGAAAGAGAGAGAGAGGGCGAGATGAAGCCATGTATAGGAAGAGAGAGGAAAGAAGGGAGTCACAGAGGAATGGCAGAAAATAGATGAGGAAAAGAAAAAGGAGGAGGAAGACGGAAAAGTGATGAAGAAAAAGATAGAAGAGTGATGGAAGCAGAATAAGAGAGTGGTTAAGAAGAAGAGAAAAGAGTGATAAAGATACTGATTCAGAAGAAGTTGAGAAGAATAAGACAAAGAGTGAGAGAGCCGAGGCGAGCGTCGTTCGAGGCAACCTGTTTTTGTCGGCCAGTGACGCGAAAGCAGGCCGCGTGTCAGGCGTAGCTATCAAAAAAGAGAGAGACGCGGGAGAGTTGTGTATGCATATATGCATATATATTGTATAGCTATGTAATATAGATATTTGTTTGAACATTTGGGTCACAGGTGTGGCTTGGGTTCAGTGGTTTGGCCCAGTGGTTGAAGAGTGAGAGGCTGAGCCTGAGATCAGGCGTTCGAACCCCACATCGAGTGTTTCTTTTGGTTTGTTTTGATTTTGTGTATATATGTCTCGTATATGTATATATATTTGTTTGCATAGCTTGTCATAAGAGTGGCGTGCTCAGTGGTTGAGGACTCGGAGGCCAGGCCTGAGGTCAGGGGTTCGAATCCCGTATCTATGCATTTTGTGATTTTCTTTTCTTTTTGCGTGTTTTGCGTACGTGTGCTA
Source organism: Camellia japonica (assembly GCA_030407325.1). Classification (NCBI taxonomy): domain Eukaryota; kingdom Viridiplantae; phylum Streptophyta; class Magnoliopsida; order Ericales; family Theaceae; genus Camellia; species Camellia japonica. The sequence goes on along the minus strand of JAPPVO010000451.1, from coordinate 12,977 downwards.
ACATCAGCAAACGGAATATGCCTTCTCAGTAACGGCATCTTCTCACTGACGGTTGCAAACAGAATATTCCCCGCCTGTGTAGATCCCCGTATATGTCTGTATATAGGTCTGTATATGTCTGTGTCGTATATACCTATATCTGTATATATCTGTGTATATATATACCATGTATATCTGTCTGTGTATATATCCGCCTCTGTCTGTGTATACGTTTGTATATGAATATATGTATACTGTATGTACATATCTGTGCATCTATCACGCAATAATCTCACTTCATGCACCTACCACATAAATTTCAATTTCAATCGCCCTGCTTTGGGCACCACCCTGTTTTGGGCACCGCACTGCTTTGTGCATCAATTTCAATCGCGCTACCTTGCGCGTCGCACTATCTTGTGCATTTCAATTCAATCATGCTACCTTGCGCACCCTTGTATCATGCTATTCTACGCATTGCACTGTCTTGTGTGCATCTCAATTGCAATTTCATCACACTATCTTGTGCACTTTCATGGTCTAGAAGACCTTAAATCCCCGGTCTAGGAGACCTCAAAATCCCTAGTCTAGGAGACCTTAAATCCCCGGTCTAGGAGACCTCAAAATCCCCGGTCTAGGAGACCTTAAAATCTCCGGTCTAGGAGACCTCAAAATCCCCGGTCTAAGAGACCTTAAATCCCCGGTCTATGAGACCTCAAAATCCCCGGTCTAGGAGACCTTAAATCCTCGGTCTAGGAGACCTCAAAATCCCCCGTCTAGGAGACCTCAAAATCCCCGGTCTAGGAGACCTTAAGTCCCCGGTCTAGGAGACCTCAAAATCCCCGGTCTATGAGACCTCAAAATCCCCGGTCAAGGAGACCTCAAAATCCCCGGTCTAGGAGACCTTAAATCCCCGGTCTAGGAGACCTCAAAATCCCCCGGTCTAGGAGACCTCAAAATCCCCGGTCTAGGAGATCTTAAATCCCCGGTCTAAGAGACCTCAAAATCCCCGATCTAGGAGACCTTAAATCCCCGGTCTAGGAGACCTCAAAATCCTCGGTCAAGGAGACCTCAAAATCCCCGGTCTAGGAGACCTTAAATCCCCGGTCTAGGAGACCTCAAAATCCCCCGGTCTAAGAGACCTCAAAATCCCCGGTCTAGGAGACCTTAAATCCCCGGTCTAAGAGACCTCAAAATCCCCGATCTAGGAGACCTTAAATCCCCGGTCTAGGAGACCTCAAAATCCCCGGTCTAGGAGACCTCAAAATCCTCGGTCAAGGAGACCTCAAAATCCCCGGTCTAGGAGACCTTAAATCCCCGGTCTAGGAGACCTCAAAATCCCCGGTCTAGGAGACCTTAAATCCTCTGTGGTCTAGGAGACCTTAAATACCCGGTCTAAGAGACCTTAAATCTTTCGTGGTCTAGGAGACCTTAAATCCTATAAAGGTGCAATTCCTTTGGTGTTTGTCGTGCCCGAACGACTTTAGGTGATCTAGTATAGCCACCTGCCTGTGATTGCAATGAATTCCTAGGAGACCAACTGTGACGGTGGAAACTAGAGTTCGAATAGCGATGCTTAGAACGCAAAAGGTTCGGGATTTCTGAGACTAAAGTCTGGTTTAAATACCCAGGGGTGTATCCCCGGCTTGAAATCTGTATGGCAGCCCCATAGGTTAAGGTAGCAGGTATGCGCCTCAATTCTGGATACTGAATCAACCTAGTCTGTCACCCCGTTGGAGAACAGGGAAAGTTGTGAATATGATCAGGAAGAAAAGGGGCATCTGTGGCCCCCTTATAAGCACGAAATCATTCTACCCTTCCTCCTCTCGCATGAGACGCGTTTGGATTGCAAATCGGTTAAAAACAGCAGGTGCGCTTGTCTGTCACACCACTCAAATCGTTTAACAACAGCAGGTGCGTCTGTCTGTTTACACCACCCAAATCGGTTAACAACAGTAGGTGCGCCTGTCTGTTCACACCACTCCTCCTCCTCTCGCGTGAGACGCATTGGGATTGTTTTGCTCACACCATCATTCTTCCTCTCCCCTGATATGTGTTTGATTTACTCGGCTTCGCGTAGCGTATAAGTCCAATTCTCAAAATCTTCTTGCATATCATTTGCATATTGCCCCTGAACTACGCTGGTTTGATTCCTTGCAAAGGGATACGGATACGTAGGCAACCTTCTGGTTCAACCACATGCATTGCATTTTGTTTGATTGCCCAAGTCTTACGGCCTTGTCAAAAGGGTCGTCTCCGGGCTTTGACATTCACTCACGTCATGTCATGACTTCGAGCTCTGTCAAAGAGGGGCAACTGTAGACATCCCATTTTGACCAGCCCTAAAACTTGGGCATTTTAGTTTAACCACCCTCACCAGAAAAATCAGATTGAACCTTGAATCCCAAACCTCATTCATTTTGGCCAAATTAAAATATTTTGTTTATTATTTTATGTTGATATTTGCTAAAAAGAAAATGATAAAAAAATAAAAAATAATAAAATAGAAAATAATAAAATGAAAAAAATAGAAAATAATAAAACAAAAAAATAAAAGAAAGAAAATAAAAAGATGGTCAGAATGATGGGTTGGTTTTTGAATGGAAGATTAGATAAAATGGCATGTGGTGGAGGATGATAATTAAAAAAAAAACAAAAGAAGAGGGTGACCAAGAATAGTTTGAGAGGGAGAGATGATTAGTGTTTTTGTGCTGGGGCATAAGGAATAAAGGAAAAGATTAAAAAAATAAAAATAAAAAAAGAAAGAAAGGTGGTGGTGATTTTGTGTTTAAACCTGGTGTGTATGAGTAGCATGATGATGTTTTGGTAGTGGAATGAATTATAGAGGAGGCATGATCATGATCTTCAGACAAAGGGGGGATTTGAGGAAATAAAAAAATACACACCCACACACAAGCACAGATCTCTCCCTCCCCCTCTCTCGACACCCAGCTAACACACATCCATACACCCACTGCCATACACACCCAGCTCACATACACACGCCATACACACGGCACAAGACCCATGCACTAAGACATACCATTCACGACTCAACACAGGCAGGGGGACGAAGCACACAAGACAGGGGAGAGAGGACACCATTGACACACACACAACAGAGGTACACAGATGCACACATCACACACTCACGGCCGGACTGATACCCAGACACCATTAACACAGGCATGAGGGAGAGAGAACACAGGACACGGCAGACCCAGCACACCATTCACAACACACATACAGCAGACACCTTTCACAACACACAGCACACACGACTGATGCATACACACGCATAACACACACAACCCATGCATACACTTCATACACCACACCACCCATGCACACACATCATTCACGCACAACACACACACAGCACACATGGACATGGAGACACCAAACCCATATCTCTCTTCTCTCTCTAGACATTCCTAGGCTGCTCTCTCTCTCTCTATACACACAGAGCCCATACACAGAGACATAGGAGACACACACACCGTACAGACCAAAACCCATCTCTTATCTCTCTCTCTCTCTCTCTCTCTCTCTCTCGGTGGAGAAAATAAAAATGAAAACAACACAGCACTAGTCTCTCTCTCGGTGGTGTTCATGTGAGTGGTGTTCATGAGTGATATTGTTTAGAGAGAAAATGGGTTGAGGAGGAGGAGAGAGCTCTCTTGATTTTTGGGTTGAAAACACACACACAGAGGCGGCAGTTGTTCAAGACGGCCTCTGCTCTCTCTAGCGGGGTCAAACGCACATCTCTCTCTCAGCGGGGATACATTTTCAACAAAGGGACGAAGCCATCGCTGGACTCTCTCTCTTGGTAGATCGTCCTTTTCTCGACACATCCGAAGACAAAATCAAAGAGGCATGGGTTTCATGCATGCTCATGCATGCGTGACCCAATTTGTTCTGGTGAAGATTTGCAGCTGGACTTGGGTTTCATGCATGCTCATGCATCCGTGACCCAATTTGTTGATGCAGAGCCGAGCATGTTGAAAGGAGAAGAGGCATGTGGGTCTAGTTGTGGACGGGTTTAGTTTTTAATGGTTTACGGTTTACATGGGCTGAGGTTAATATGCGCTATTGAGATGCAAATGAGGTGAATGGGCCCACGATAATTTTGTCAAGCCATGGGTTGGTGTTGAGTTTGGCTAAGGGAGTGGACATGGGTTAGATTGGATTGAAAACACATAGACCTTTCTAGTTGCGGAATGACGGGATTTAAAACTTTTATTTTTATTTTGAGTGTTTGTGAGAATTTTATTTTATTTCTCTCTCCCTCGGATGTGTAATAATTCAAATGATTGTAATAATTCCCCCACCCCACTTCTTTCTATCCCATTCTTTAATCGCTTTCCCTAACTGTAATATGTATATATCTGACATGCCATGCATATCCATGCTTTACATTTATGTCTCATGTATTAAGATTCGGCTACATTTACATATGTGGATTTAATCAATTCTTCTATGATTCCGTACGCTATCGTATGTTTTGAGATGATTCACATGCCATATTTTAGAAGCCGAATCTTTAGTGCATCTCATGAGTGAATTGCATTAGGATTCTGTATATAAGATCATGCATATTTTACTAACTTTGTTTTGTAGCTGTTCGAGGGACGTCGGTAAATCTGTGAGTTTTTACGCTTTAGCATCCCATTTGTGTGTGATTTTCTTATTATGTTTAGCATCCTACCATGAGGCTAATTGATTACTTGATATAACTGTATGAATGCCTGTGGATGAAGGCTTGTTGTTTGAATTGGAATAATTCAATAAATGTACGTTTTAAGCCCACTTTGGAGTGGCAAATTCACAAACTTTAAAGCCCACTTTGTCAAGTGGCAAATTCAAACTCTTTTCGAAAAACAAACATGAAATTGAATTGTTCCAATTTGAGCAAACTAGTCTATACTTGTATGCTTCACATAGTAAATTTTAGGATTTATTTAATAATCAGAACATAAACATATAAAGAAAATAAAAAGTCATATCATGGTTTAGTAGAGGCCGATCTTTTGATCGGGTGAGCGGGGGTGCTCATTATTGACCTTCCCCTATCATACCTAAGGTTCCGAGCCAAGCATCCTTGGTTACGACGAACAGTGGCCTTGGCACCGAGTCATGGGTTTCCTAATTTCCCAAAAATATTAGGTGGCGACTCTGAGATCTGATGACGCAGTCCATTTTTGACAAAATTGCAATAAAATGGATTTTCAAGAAAAGTTGCCAAATCTGGACTCTCATTTACGTTTCACATTGCACTCGTGAGACTTGAGATCAAAGAGATCTCGGGAGTCCGAACTGTTTAACGCGCACGGGTACACCCCGGGCATGTTACAGTAGGGTGCAATTAAATCTATGAAGGGTGCACGTTGAATTTGTGTAAGGGTGCAAATCTAATCTGTGTGGGGCGCATGTTTAAGCCTCGTTTGGGAACAGACTTTTTTAGTAATTTTTGACTTTTTGGCTAAAATATGACATAAAAAAAACTAGAATGTTTGGGATGAGTTTTTGGTTTTTTTATGAAAAGATGTGCAATAAGTAGAGAGGAAAATGAAATCTTTGACTTTTTGGTATAAGTTGTTGATTTTTTGATTTTTTTAGTGACTTTTTGGCTTTTTGACTAAAATCACCACTTGCCAAACGAGACCTTAGTCTATGTAGGGATGCATATTCAGTATGCGTAGGGTGTGCAAGTCAAATTTGTGTAGTAGTGCAAGTCTAGTCTGCGTTGGCATGTATGTTGAATCTGTGTGGAGGTGAAAGTTTAGTTAGTGTGAAGTGCAAGTTTAATTTGTGAGGGGGTGCAAGTTGAATCTGTGTAGGGATGCAAGTCTAATCTATGTAGGACACGAGTTTAATCTATGTAGGGTGTGGGGTGCAAGTCTAATATGTGTAGGGATACAAGTCTAGTCTATGTGAAGTGTAAGTTTAGTTTGTGTGGGTGCAAGTCTTACTTTGTGTGTGGGATCAAACATGGCCACTATTTTTTTTATTATATTATTATTTTGGTTTGAGTTATTATTTGCGTGGTTTGAATTAATATATTTTTATTTACAATTGTATTATTCTAAACGTTTTCTCCTACCAATATATATATATATTAATTAGAAAAGTAATTTATTATTTATATTAACTTAAGTCATACAAATTATTTTAATTCTATAAATTTTTATATATTTTAGATTATTAATTTAAATTTATTAAATACGTGAAATATTAGTTGCATTCTAAAATTTTAAATATATTTTTAGAACAATATCAATTTTATAAAAATAGAATTTGTATATTAAATATTAATATATTTTAATAAAATAAAATAAATTTAAAAATATAAATAATTTTTTTTTTACAACAATGCTAGAGGGCCACAATTTTTGTGGCCACAATGGCTCAAAACTGCCAAAACGGTCGTTTTGGCAGTTTTGAGCCATTGTGGCCACAAAAATTGTGGCCCTCAAACATTTTCTTTTTTTTATTATTAAAAGAATGAGGTGAGTGTATGTGTGCTGGGATAGAACTAGGAGAAGATTATGAGGGGTCATGACCCTTCTGTCTCTGTGAAAATTTTATTTTCCGTAGTACTTCTAAATATATATATATATATATATGTATTATTTTATAAATAAAATAGCATCTTAGTATAAAAGATATATACTTCATTCTTTTCTCATCTTTTATTCTCTGTTATTTTTCTAGAAAAAAATTTATTCATTCTATTAGAGATTGTTTATATGATATTTAAATTTTTTTATGTGTATATATATAATTTATATATCATATTGTACATATGTGTATTTGTCTATACGGTAAAAAAATATTATTTATCTTTTAACCCCTGTAATAATAAAATCCTAATTTCATCTCTGTATGAGAGAGAGAGAGAGAGAGAGAGAGAGAGAGAGAGAGAGGAGTATGTGCAAGGCATATTAGTGAGTGTAAGAGTTAAGGGTAAAATCCGTTTAGTTTAATTTTATAATTATGATTTAAATGTGAAATTGTGATTTTAAGTGTGGAGTTGTGAGTTCAGTTTTTAAAAAATAAAAATTTATTTGGTTATGAGTTTTGAAAATATTTTTGAGTTTTTGAATTTTGAATTTTGAAAAGAATTTTGAGTTTTGAAAAGAGTTTTAAGTTGTATTTTGAGTTTTAAAATTTTAAATTTTGAGTTGTATTTTGAAATTTTTCGAATTTATTTCTTTTAAATATTTAAAAACGTTTAAGAAAAATTTATTTTTCATTTTAAATATTTTATTTCATTTTTGTAAATTTTTTAAATTCAAAACACAACTCCACACTCAAATCATAAGCAAACACATAACTCCAAACTCAATTAAAAAACTATTTTTAAAACTCATAACCAAACATATAACTCAAAACTTAAAACTCAATTCAAAAACTTTTTAATCAAAATATATTTTTTTATTTTTTTATTTTATTGAAAAATATTTTTTGTTATTTTTTGGGCAAATTACAAACACCCCCCTCGAGGTTTGGTGAAAATAAAGATTCCCCCTAAGGTTTGAGAAATTACAAATTGCCCCCTGAAGGTCAAATTTGCATAACAAATTAGAGAGAAATTTGTATGAAAATAAAAACCTCAGGGGGCAATTTGTTATGAAAATATAAATCTCAGGGGGCGGGATGTAATTTCTCAAACCTCAGGGGGAATCTGTATTTTCACCAAACCTCGAGGGGGTGTTTGTAATTTGCCCTTATTTTTTTAAGTATTGGCCAAATAATTTGTTATGGTTTAGATATATATGGCCATCCAAATTTTTTTGAAATTAAAAAAAAGTTAAATATTTTAAAAAATAAAATCATTATTTTAAAACATAAAATAAAAAAATATTTTTTAAAATTTTTCTTTAAATAAAATTTTAAAAAGAGTTTAGTTACGAGTTTTGAAAAGAATTTTGAATTAAATTTTGAGTTGTGTGTTTGATTACACATTTGGAAAAGAATTTTAAATTTTTTTATTAGAATTACAATTTCAAAAAAATTTGGTTATCAGAATTTTTATTAGAATTTTGAGGTGTGTGGTTGGTACCTTATCCTCCTCTCTCCTCATTTGCGATTAAGTTTTGGTTAGGGTTTCTCTCTCTCTCTCTCTCTCTCTCTCTAGAATGGACAGTGAGAACCCCTCCTCCTCCTCCTCCTCCTCCTCCTCCTCCACTTTCTTCACATTCCCAACCAATCCGCCTCCATTCCTCGCCTTCTTCGGCAACGGAACCCCCAATTCAACGTCCTCTCCGTTCTCTTCTCCCCAACGATAGATCCAGCATCGTCCCCCGTCAAATTATGTGAATTCACCATGTCTCTCACTCCATAAACGTTGAAGATTCCCAAAACGGCTTCGAAGAAAGAGAGATTTGATTAGAAACCTGCACAGAGAAGAGAGGTGAGAAGCCAGGGAGGGCAGGGAAACCCTAGAGAGAGAAACAGAGAGGGGAGAGAGAGGGGGGGGGAATGGGGGAGGGGAGAGAGAGACGTTTAGGGGAAAAAAAATTTAAAAAAACGATTGGGAGGAAATCGCTTCTTCCTGCTGTGTGGATGTCGTCTGCGCTGATTCGGCGGCTGGGGATTGGGAGGTCACGGAACATGTCCATTTTCGCCACAATTGACAAGGTTAGTAATTTTACATACATAATATGTGCTATATATTTACATATATACATATTAATTGTGCCAAATTTAGTTGTTTGAATTCTCAACTTGTATCTGTAGAATTTGTGTGAAATTCTCGTAGAACATCGTAAATTCCCAACTCTGAAATTGATTGCACTGTGGTTTCCTTTTCATTGATTTTTTTTTTTTCTTTGTTTCTTTGTGTCTGAAATTGATTGCAGTTTGCAAGTATCTTTTTCACCTTTATTTTGAATCCTGCAATCCCAAATCACATTGTTGTTAACCTAAGATAACATGGACATAATAAAAACGGAATAAAAACGATAGTTCATATATATACCGGAAATCTTGAATTACACTTGTTGTTGGTGCCATTGACTGCTCAAAGTTTGACAGGTTCAGCCCTTCGATCCCCACACTGCTGTGTCTTTCTGAGAGTAGATTAACAAATTAATACACCATGGTTTTGTTTTTCCATATCAAATTCTGATAATATTCATCTTTTCAATGACAAAGCCCCAAAGGGTAATCTATCAACAATAGAAAATTTTCTGTGTTTTACATCCAATTTTTGTTTACATGATGGAAACAATCAAATCACACTAAGTTAGGTAAGCTACCAAATATCATACAAACCAAGCAGATAATGAAGATTTTAGTCTTTCAGTTTAATGGTGCGTGGCTTGCACCATTACACAAAGATTCAATTAGAAAACTGGCCCACCAATAAATATTATATCTATATTATGTTGTGGTTTGGCAAAAAAAATTTTAATTGGCTTTTTAGAGTTGAGATTTTTTTTAGTTGGGATTAAAAAGTTTGTTTGGGTTGATTATTTTAGTTTAATGGGCTTGGGGTTGAGAATCTAAAATGCTTTTGGTTTACTATGATTATCTCTTTTGTGACTTGAGGAAAAGTTGCAGACTTCAAGGATTGCATTAGGGGGACCAACCTTTCATAATTTGATTTTGGGGAATCCATTTCCTTGAAACCCTAATCTCAACCTTATGTACTTAGTACTAGTTTCCATAAATCATAATCTCAACATTATGTCCTTTTGTTACATTATTTATTTATACAGCCGGATCTATTTAAAAATAAAAATTAAATCATGTTTCAAAAAAAAATGTATCAAAACTTGACATGGCACGATAATCAAACTTGCTCACCCTAATAATGGAAAATTTCGGTGGATACATATGTAAATATAAGTTGGTGTTAATTTTGCAATTTGATGTTGATGGCAGTAGTTTAATAGGCCCCCATCCTTATCAATAAATATATTGGGAACATGTGAGATAATACTCAAAATTTACCATTAATGAAAATAAATTTTAAAAAAAAATTGGTTGGTAAAGTTTTTAGAGTTTTTTTTTAAAAAAATATTCTAAAAAAATAATAATAATTTAGATAATTGACCCACTTTTCAAACTATTTGAGAAACTAACCTGCTTTTTAAAATCGCATTCACCTGCACAATACTATTAGGCTAAGAAGCACGGACACCTCTTCGAGGGCTACGTATCAGTGTCAGACACGCGTCGGACACGCGGTTGACACGTGTCTGACACGTCTGCAGAGGTGTCCTGATTTTTTTTTATTTTTTTGTTTTTCGGACACGCGACGGACACGTCCAGACACGCGACGGACACGCGCGGGGTCGAAAACATAATTTTTGAAACTTAAAACAGGGTCAAAGTGCAAAATTAACAAAAATAAAAGAAAAAGAAAAGGGAGACGATCGAAGTCGAACCTGGAAGGGAAGAAACCTAGATCGCGAGTCGAACTGATTGAAGAGTCGATCGGGAACCCTAAGACCACGATCGCGAGTTGAAGACGATCGCCAGAAGCAGACGATCGACAACCTAGGTCGTCTTCCTCGTCTGTCGTCTCCCTCTCTGCTCGTCTTCCTCGTCTGTCGTCTCCCTCGTTGCTCTCGTCTTCCTCGTCTTCTCCTTCTTCTGCTTCTTCGTTGTCTTCGCCCTCTTCTTCTCTCTCTCTCTCTCTCTTCGATCTGTCACGTTTGTAACATTTATAATTTGTTATATAATAATAATTTGTTAACTAATTTGTTATATAATAATATAATTTGTTAACCAATAACTCAAATTTGTTATATAATAAATCTAATTAAATCATATATAATAAAAAAATCTAATAAAATTTATAAAAAATAATAACAATATATATACATATATATACAATATATATATATATATATATATATTTATATACTAATAATAAATAATATAATAAATAATAATATAATCCCTAACTTTTTTTTTAGTCTTAAATAATATAAATAAATACAAATAATATTTTATTTTTTAATTTTACATATAATAAATAAAATAAATAAATAAAATTAGTATATATTTTTTAATTTTGCATATAATAAATAAAATAAATAAATAAAATAAATATAAATAGTATATATTTTTTAATTTTACATATAATATATAAATAAAATTATATATATTAAACGTGTCCCCAGCGTGTCGTGTCCCCCATTTTTTGAAAAATTGCGTGTCCGCGTGTCTGTGTCGTGTCCGTGTCGTGTCTCGTATCCGTGTCCGTGCTACTTAGCTATTAGGAATCTCTCTCTCTCTCTCTCTCTCTCTCTCTCTTGATAAATACTATTAGCAATCTCTTTCTTTTGTTTCTTGATTGATTTGCCGGAAGAATTTATCTTATGGGTTGATGTATAGTTTGGCCTTTTTCCCTCTTATGTAATTTTTGCCCGGGATTTCTCCTTGTGTCTCGTTCTGGATTTTATCTACCAGGAAGAGGAAAATTCTCCTTCATTATTCCCCCTTGAGATACAACATGAACAAAATAAAGTTGGTTGTCTTAAGGCTGGTCATGTTGAATTCTCAGACTATTTAATCTTGGATTAGAAAACTTAGGCTGTCATTGATTTAGCAGTACTGGAGGGCCAACATCAATCATTATATTCTCCTATGTGTTGGAGGGCTAACAAGAATTTGAATCAAATGGAAATTGATTGGATGGGATTTTGGTGTGCTGAGAAGTTGATGTACAAATGCCTAGGAGGACTAGCTCCAACCTTCAAAATCACAATTGAAGAAATAATACCTATTGGGAGCAAATATCAATCATTTTATTCCTCCTTTGTGTCTGCTTAGCAAAATCATAGAAGAAATAATAATACATATTGGGAGCAACTAGAATGGAAAGAACCCTCCTTGTGTGACTTGACTGCTTAGCAAAATCATAGAAAAATCTTAGCCACAACATATCCAATTTTTTATAGGAAAACTTTTGACTTGAAGGATAGCTAAGGGACAAGCTTGAAAGAAAAAATCTTCCATTGTATGAAAATTGTGAGTTTTCAATCAACTTTGTTTCCATCTATTAAAAAACTGAGATCTCAAGTGGAAGCAGACACCCAATCTATTAAAAAACTGAGATCTCAAGTGGAAGCAGACACCCAATCTCTAGGGATTTTCATGGCTCGAGCAGTGGCCAACGATTTTGCAAAGTCTAAGGTGGTTTTAACTTGGATTTTGGATGGGATTGGTCTTCAAGTCATCTCATTTATAAATACTCGTTCCATCCCCAACTGTTTGTCAATTTTCAGCATTCATGCCTTTTAGTAGGGTCAATAAATAATGTATTTTTTTCCCTACAAATTGAAAGAAAGAATAAATAAAAAAACATAGATGATTTTTATGGGATGTTTGGAATAGTTAAAATGGACCAGCAATTTCGTACGGGAGGAGAATTAAACTAGTTGTAACCAAAATAAATTTGTCAAATAAGAGAAGCATCCATATTCGCTTGCACTATCAATTGATTAATATGCGTTTTACATCACTTCAATACATTTCAAGTTTGTTTTGGTGATTTCCTAGTCAATGGTGGATCGCGTTTAATTTGTGATGAATTCACAGAGTATCATGGATGCTTGATACTCTACCAACCATTCAGGAACAAACATCACCGATTTCCAGTGGTATAAGAAACACGCTAACAAGTTTTAGGATTCAACACCTAAGGCACATGAACTGGGTTAGGGTTGGGTTGTTTCTATTTTTTTTTTCCCTTACTAATGGTGAATTGGTTGGCTATGGGGTCCTGTGGTTTTTGTCCGTTTTGATTTTCGACAGGAAGAAGAAGGAAAAAAAAAAAGAAAAAGGGAATCCTTTTGTGTTTCTAATTGATTATTATATTGATTGCAGAATTGATTGGCATAAAGCAAATTCTTTTCCATTTTGAGGGCTAAATCTCCTCTAGACCTTATTCAAGTGCCAAACAACATTTTAAGTGTGAAGCATTAGCACTTTATCTGAATCACTAGATCTTTAGCATTGTCAAATTAATTTTTTATTTG